>OZ038480.1:78019037-78196537 GCA_964036315.1 Acanthosepion esculentum
TTTGTGTCCTTGCGGATGCATTTATGAACATTTGACAAATTCTGCACATAACAATCTACCAAATGCCTCAGTGAAACAGAGAAATAACTTCATCAACAATTTCGATCTAGAAAATGATGCAGTTATTAAAAGAGAAAATAACTTACTTAGACGAAAAGTTCTTGAAAGTGCAGTTATTGGTTCTTGCCGAAATGTTAACTAACGCATTCGATTTTGTCAAATATCTCCTTTCTCGTGACAATATATTGGTTATAAAATTTTTTTACCATAATTCTTTCTTCAAAATTAGATGAAAACGGTTAACTCATTACCTTTAAAAATAAATTAACTAAATAAACCAAATAAAATAAAAATATATATAAATAAATAATAATTACATAAAAATCAATAAGAACAAGAACAACACTCTTACGTTTAATAGATAGAAAAAGTACGCCACTTAATGACTTCCATAGTTTATCTTTCTTTGCACAGTAAGTTCTTAGACATTAGAATGATATCTAATTTGAAATTTAAAAACATGCATTTACTTTTCGCCACTTTACTTCTGTGTATAAATACAGGTAACTAAATAAATTTCTACACTTACCTTGATAAAGTTCCTCAAGGAACGAAACACTTTGGAATAAAAAGTTATCCTCGTCTCTTATCACTGACTAGTGGACGGAGTAATTGCTGGATGGTCTGGCTACAAGATTCTACAGTCAGGATGCTTAAAATAACACCAATCAGCTAAGTGACAAATTTTATATTTGTATTAATTCTATATATAATCCGTAGTTTATTCATGACAAAAGCCTTCTTTTTTTCCTTTTTTTTTTTCAAAACAAACATTCATTTTTCATCATGATCTTTTTTGCTGCCAACACTTAAATCAGTGATCAATAGATCAACCAAGAAGCAGTGAAAAATTGAAAGCAAAATTCAGTTAATTACATATAAAGCTACGAATGTACTGCTCCAAGCGTCTTCATCATCTTATTATCATGGTATTATCGGAGGCAACTCTGGTAAAGTGACGTCAATTATGACATCGTTCAGAGAGGAATCGAAAAATTATATACAACAAGCATAAATTACTATTGTCTAATGATTATTGTAACATAAAAGATGATAACATATTAAAGCTTTCATTAAAAAAGGCATGAAACGAAGAAACTAGATTCTGGTAAAATTGCCAACACTTGATCGACATAGATCTGTGCTCTACAATGAATTCTTCCATGAGACAGAAAATACAAACTCTTCTGTAATATTAGCAGCTAGAATTTCTAATACTAATTAGAAATATACCAGGTGAGGCTGTTAGATATGTCAATGAGTTACAGCTGTTCACCTCTTCCAGTTTTAGTCCACGAGTTTTCCTATACAGCACACTATTTCTATCCATCCAGGCCAAACTCGACCCATTTGGGAATCACTGGAAAAAATCAGCTATTTGATTACATTTATGACATAGCTCCGTTTCCACAAACTGTGATGGCGAACAGGGACAAACTGATTTGTCTTATCTATGGTATCATTGTCTGACTGGTAGGTGAAAAGTGGAGTAAAGAATTCGGTTAATTTGGTTTGAAATTTATCCGAATTTATTATAATGAGTTTCAATGTAATTCGTTTTAACTGAAAATAAAGAATGAGGGAAAAAATAATATTAAATATCTTATTTTTCAGAATAAATATACCTAAGCCAAATCTATTTGTAATGCATGACAAACATTAAAAATGTTTATGAAAGAAAAATAACATTGCTTGCAATTTGAAAAAAATTTCTGGCGAAACAATCGTCCATGTCTTCTTTTTCCCTCTAACATTAGCATTTTTTAAAATTTACTCAACTTTGTTGCTGTTCTTAAGAATCATTAGGAGATTAGTGTCCATGAGGAAATCAGTAAGATCTGTTGTTTGAATGAAAGTTCGTCAAATAAACATTCTTTTCAAGGAACGTCAATAACTTCGACATTTTTTTTTTTTCGAAATGCGCACATTTTTACTCTAACTGCATGAAAGTTTCCGTGTTCATACCATTTGAATACGATTCAATGCATTGTCGCACATCGATAAAATTGAACATTTCAAACTATCAACTGCCATCGAGTTTGTTTGTTTTTTTAAAAAAAAATTTCAAGCGTAAGACACGAAAACTTACACAAATCTCAGTTTAAATTTCAATTCGTCGAGGGCATAACGATAGACTATATCCAGCAGCAAGTCCCCTGATGGGGAGATTGACGGTTTTGAAGAGCGAGGAACCACCTCTCAGTTGCGGTTGTTCCTAAATCAACCCTGACCCAGTGTGGTAGCACCTGTTAAGGTCCCAGCTATGGACAAATAATGAACCCTCAAACAAAATTAACATTAACATTTTATAATAAAATGAACAACAGTATATTTTATGACAAACTGCCAATCAGTGCAACACTAAAATATATAAAAATGCAATTTTTATAGCCAAATTTCAAGCAATATATTTCATAATCTACAATTTATATATCTAAAAAACATGCCTTTACCCTGATACTATAAAATAATGTACAAAATATTTAGATTCCAGAATTAAATAACGCATAAGGATTGATATGCTGCTAAACAAAATCAATCAACTGTTTAGGCGACGTGTGCTTAGGGATTTACCTGTGTGTCAACATGGATGTGTCGCTTACTTGTGGTGTGCCTAGAGTGGAATCGGCGAGAAGACTTCAGATTCTTTTCATTCACTTCACGTTAATACCTTGATGCCTGAATGCATGATCCTCCAGCTATGGATTAAACGACAGGACAGAGTAGAGGCTCTCTTGCCTTGAGCGATAGCCAGTCAAGAAGGATAAATGAATTAAAATATAAAGAGATCCGTTTGGAGACTTTGTAATGTCACCATTTCTCGTCATCAGTTTTTCCAAAAGGTTTGACTGCTTCTATACAAGTCTTTAGTATAGAATGTTGGTAGACTAGCGGTTCATTTCTAAAGTAAACTGTTAGGCACCCATACGCCGAAATTGATGGGAGATATAGAGATAGAGAGAAAGAAGAGAGAGAGAGAATATTTCAAAGGTATTTTGTAAAATAACTTTGAAGATAAGTAAAAAAAAAATAAACCTTCAGTGGGTCAATTTTTATGCCAATCATGAATTTATCATTAGGAAAATAATTATAATCTATGAATAAAGACAAAAGGTAAACTATTCTTTACCAACGCGTTTCGTCCTTTGATGGACATTAACAAGGCAAATGAAATAATTTTATTTTGCACCATGTATTTTTAAACAGATGTAAAATCAAATATCGTTAGATTTTCAAAAATTTTAAATTTAAGAACGCTCAGAACTATTCGTAACGCCAACAAGTCAAAGTAAAACTATGAACGATGGTAAGTGATGTGATATAATGCCTAATAAACGAAAGTGAGTAAATGTTGCTACTGATTTCTTTCTTATTTTTTTATATATATTTATTTATTTACTTTTTTATTATTAATGTAATTATTATTTATTATTTTACTTTAATTTCATGAATTATTTATGTATTTATTATTTTAAAATAATAGATTTTGATTTGACCGTTGTCTCTTAATATTTTTATGGCCACGTATATTGACATGGGGATAGGGTATATCTTTTAGGAAAGGAGATATTTGAAAAAAATCCGGAGCGCAGATTTACATTTTGCTAAGATTCGATAACGACACGCTCAAGCAATCTATGCACGAATATTTTCGAATTATAGTAAAAATTAAAATTAAAAATGGTGATTCATAAATGTCGACCAGGGAACGTTTTTGTGAAAATAATCGACCAAAATGTACTTCACATCAATTAGCGTGTTTTCGCAAAAAAAAAAAAAAAATGATCAAAGTCTTGTGATAAAGAAGTCCGCTTTTCCACCTCCTAATTTTGAGCAGGTATAGCTTATTTGAAAGCTGAAAGAAGGCGAACTTTATGATGGATCACCTTATAAATGAATAAGTTTATTAATAATAAAGCTTGGATATTTTATATCCGAACATAAAAACGAACAAATAAAAATAGACACATCGCATCTGTATAAAGGCAAAATCGCGCTTACAGTAAATTTTGCTTACAGTAGATTAGTTTAAAAAACCTATGACTTGCTGAACCATCTCATAAGACAATAGCGTAAAAAAAACGTTACTATTTATTCGTCTGATATGACCTCAATTTAACTGCCTGGTCATCACACCTGGATTAAAAAATTGGGCTTAAATGGTTGACCGCAAGCATTTACGCTTCGTTTGTTTCATTGAAAAAGCGTCAATCAAATAAACAATATGCTGGCTTTAACTATCAAGACAATCGCACCGTCGACGGGATAATCAAGATTCCTTGAAAGCGATTCGAGGAGGTAAAAACTTATTGAAAAAGACAAAAAACAAAGAAGAAAAGAAAATAGATGACAATTGACAAAATCATGTGACGCCAATATTCACAGCTGTAAATCAACTCATGCTCCCTGGTCCAGTCTAGGTAAAAAGAAAAAAAACTATTTTATACCTTCTGTAAGATAAAACAAAAACTGTCGCCTGACGGTATTTTTCATGATCCATTATGAATGAAAAATAAAAAAATAAAAAAGGTGGCATACACATGAATGAATAAGTCAAAATATGCCAGAATAAATCAGTTTATGGTAAAAGCTTTTGTTTCTTAACGATAGTATACACCATTCTCAGTTAGTTATATTTTAGTCAACTAACTAAATATGCAACCAGACGAATATTGTTAGCATGATATTGGCTATAGGGAATTGATTCATTCATTCATTTTCTACGGCTTATCAAAAGCCAGAAATGTTTTTTCTTTAGATTGTAAGAATTTTTTGGTGGGAGGGTAATGATGATTTAGTTAAACAAGTCTTACTAATTAATCCATAGCTGGGGGTAGAAAAGGTGGATTCATACCTTTTCCAAGTGTATTTGCGCGTAAGTAAATATAACGAACCCAACGGAAATTGGAATTCGGTTCTTAGTAATTCCAAACCATTATCCATTACAGCAGTACATCCAAGCTTACAGAACCTGGTATTCCCAAGCGGTCACCAACCCAGGGACTGACCAGGCTTGACGTTGCTCAAATTCGGTGATCGTACAGGAATCGATGTTTCAACGTGATGTGACCGTAAGCTGGCTACATTGAAGAAATTAACAAAAAGAATACATTTCGGAAAAGTCCTAATAGAAACCAAATAGTTTTCAAATGAATTAAGAGTATCAGCAATTAGCTTGAAAATATTCGAAGTTGCCTCGGAACAGTAGTAAATATATAATAGCATCGTAAATAACAACATTGGTCACTTTGCCGTGAAAGAGCGGTCAGCAAACTGATCTAAGCGACTTTTGCTCCTGTAGAGGATTCGGTCTTCACTTGGGTTGATTGGCTGATTTTGTTTAACGGGATATCAACCTCTATGAGTTATTTAATGCCGAAATCTAAATATTTTTTACACATTTTTATGGCTTCAACTAAATATATTTTGAACACATTGGTATGACTTCAACTACAGATGAAATGTATTGTTGGTCATTTTACTATAAAAATGTATTGTTGGTCATTTTACTATAAATATGTATTATTGGTCACTTTTTTATATAAAAAGTATTGCTGGTATTTTTACTATAAAAATGTTTTTTATAATTTCATAGTGTTTTGTTTTTGTTTTGGGGTTCACTATTTGCCCATAGCTGGGGCCTTAAGGGTCAGGGTGGACCTGGAACAACAACAATTAAGTAGTTCTACGCTCCTCAAAACCTCTTATCCGCCTGGCTGCCGGATGTAGTTTATCGTCATACCTAGTACTATCTTCTCTTGGGACTCATACCAGACTAAGCTAAGATTAATAAATATCTAAAGTAGAAAGCAGTTTTATCATACTTCAAAATTCTTATTATTATTATTAAGATGATTTTATATCGGGATTCAGAAATTTAACACTCATATCTTTTCGGGTGCAACACTGACGTTCTTTTGAGTCTGTGGCTTCTGTTTTATCAGTGATATTCACACAATATCCACAGAGAAAAAAACTTACAGTTTTCAAAATGATGAAATGCATGTCTTTTCATAGTTATAAAATTCATTTGATAAGGACCAAGATATATATTGGGATGAAGTAATAAGGGAGAAAAGTAATCTTTGGTTCTATATGGCGTGTTCAGTTTGTCATCAAAAAGATCATCGAGTTGAAATAAATCGTGAACTTCAAAGTAGGGACAGAATTTCGTTTGATAGAGAAATCATTAAATCAACATTTGCGTCTAATTATAATAGATCCATTATGCCTAGTAAATATGTCTTTTTTTGTTTTTTTACCAGGGTATAAATATCATTTACTATTTAATGAGACGTCTCTTCATTCGGTATGAAAAAATGAGGTTGCTATTTTTGTAAAATCCGAACAACCCGCACAATCACAAAATAACGGGCCTCATATATGTCTTCATATGTCCTGCAATTGGGTTTAATATAATGGGCAATTGTAATGCATGTGATGAATTTAAGATACACCGACTTTAATAAATATAAAGCCGACAACTTTTAAAGTGGATTTCTAAAAATCAAATATTGACCTTCATATAAAGAGGCTAACAGTCGTTCCATCTTGCCTGAAGTTAACTTTGGACAGAGTATAAAAACGCTTCTCTACAATAGAAGCGCATGCAAAGTGGTTTAAATGCTCTTTACTTTAAATATCACAGATTTTGAAGTAAAATCTTCATACTGTGGGGAAAGCACTTCAAGCGACAGAGATGTAGTTTTTGTAGATGGCCATTGAGAATACTATGGACGTTATGAGCAACGAGGAAATTTTAAAGAAAATGCAAACGAGAAGGACATTTATACTTAAAGTCAAATAGTGAGGAAAGAGTGCTCGGAGTATTTAGCATTCACATAACATACGAGAGTTATTCAAAAAGTTCTAAACCTCACCCCAAATGACTTGGAGAAAAAAAGACAATTTTTCAGTTTTTTTAACATAACATCAGTTCAATTGGTCCAACGATGCTTAAGCATTGCAATATCACCATCGTCCTCCAAAATCTTCCCCCCACCACATATGATCTCATTATTGTTTCCAAAATTGCGATCACGCAGGTAGGATTTGGGTTCAGGAAACAGGAAGAAGTCAGATGGAGCTAAGTCTGGTGAGTAAAGAGAATGGTGTAGCAATAACAAAGTTGCAATTGCCTGATTCACAAGAGCACACCTGCCCTCAGCTTCCCTCGGCGTTTCAATTTGATTGCTTCCTTCAGTTATCTTAATCCTGATGCATAGTACTGTCCATTAATAACCCCCCCTTTCCAGGTAGTCTATCATGACTATGCCTTCAGAATCCCCCAAAACAGAAGCTATCATCTTGCCAACAGACATTGCCTGCTTGAACGTCTTCGGGGAGAACTATGTGCGTTGAATCTTTGATTCAAGTTTGAAGTGATGAACCCAGGTTTCATCTTGAGTTACTAATCTGCGGTTAAAATTCTCAAGGTCAGCCTAGTCAGAAATGTCAACACTTTTCAGCTTCTGCTCTGGTGTCAGCATTCTTGGGACCCATCTTGCAAACAGCTTGCTCACCCCCGAACCAGAATTAATGTCTATGGACTTAGCAATCTGATGGACAGTAAGATGTCTGTCATCCAAAACTATACGAGGAATGACATCAACTTTTTCATCAGTAGTTGAGATTTTTGGAGGACTTGACCGAGGGTCACCTGCACAGAAATTAAATCAGAAATATGCATTAGTTTTTCTAGTTTTATAAGATGAGGTAGTGGGTTACCACAGCAAAAATATTTAGCTATGGCTCTTCTTTCTGTGTGAGGCTTAGGACTTTTTGAACGACCCTCGTACTAAGTAAAGGAAGACATAGAGGAATATGGAGTAACCCACATAACGAGATTGTGCCAATGGATGGCAGTGTGAAGACTAAAATAGAGTCAAAGGTTGCTTAGAGCTACAAGCGAATGAAGCTGTGGAGAGGCATGCTTGTAATGCTTGTAGATCCCGTATAAACGCGATCGGGTTGGTCAACCTCTCCGAACGAATCTCTACCATTCGGCGGAGCCTCGTCCGGGTTCCTCTCTGCACAGAAGCAGAGAGTTCGACCGTCCAACAGAGAAGACGTCGCCGTCTGCTCTTTTGCAGACAGTATTTACTGTCCCCACCACGAGGGATAGATGTGGCACAAGGCCGGCTTATTGTGGGGTATTCCCGAGCCCGAAGGCTCGAACAAAAAAATGCCCGTAGATCCCGTATGAACGGGATCGGGTTGGTCAACCACCCCGAACGAGACTCTGCCCTTCGGCGGAGCCTCGTCCGGGTTCCTCTCTGCTCAGAGGCAGAGAGTTCGACCGTCCAACGGGGAAGACGTCGCCGTCTTCTTTGTTGCAGACTGACCGGATATTCACTGGTAGTAGTATATTTTTTTATCTCGGGTGAGTCCATTTGTGTAAAAAGGGGAGATCCCTCAATAATAATAATAATAATAATAATAATAATAATTATTATTATTATTATTATTATTATTATTTCCTTTGATTTCCGTTGTATACACTTATAAAAAAATTACACACATTTTACATAGATGAAGTTCTTCGTAATGTGTTAACTGTACTTGTGAGTACATTTTTTGTATTTCTTTAAAGCATTAGCTACCAGCAATCCTTTCAATGGGTCTTTTTTACCTTTTTCCGATCAATCCGAGGGCTCCAACTACAACTGGAATTATTGACATCCTCATGCGCCACATTTTATTAGATCTCCGCTTCAAGATGCTTGTATTTTGGTAGTTTTTTTGAAGATCTTCAAAGATACGTCATTATTATTATTATTATTATTATTATTATTATTATTATTATTATTTGTGTGTTATGTTTCCTGTTTTGTATCCTGTAGAGCCGGGTCCATACTATGGTCCTTAGGCCCTATAGAAGAATTGCCATTTAATTGATAGCACTTTTCTTACTATATGGGATGTTCCTAGTAGGGCGATCTTCTGGGCAACTTGTATGCTGATGTTACCTGGGACACTGTTAGTAAAATTGTCCTTTCCTTTTCTCACGAGACCCAGAGCTTCGATTACTATTGTTACAGGCTCAGTCTTCATTTTCCACATCCTGTTAATCTCGATCTCCAGGCCCTTGTATTTGGAAAATTTCTCGATAGTTTTTAGGGAGATGTTTCTCTCGGTAGTTATGTTAATAAACATACACTTCCTGAATGTCTTGTCTTTTATGATAATATCAAGTCTGTTGGCTTTTATTTCCCTGTCAGTTTGAATTGGTATGCCCCACAGGATAGTTGTATCGTTATTGTGTCTGGTTTGTGGAAAATGAAAAACTATTTTAAAAAGAATATTCAGACTTTGTGAAAAGATTGAAAAACGTGTAGAAGGAAGATGACAGTTATACCAGGCATTACAGGATCACCT
This sequence comes from Acanthosepion esculentum, assembly GCA_964036315.1. NCBI lineage: Eukaryota > Metazoa > Mollusca > Cephalopoda > Sepiida > Sepiidae > Acanthosepion > Acanthosepion esculentum. Next base: position 78,028,476 of record OZ038480.1, read on the forward strand.
GGAACAGTTTCAAATGGCTTTGCAAAGAGCGGAGAACTGAAAATATCTAGACGGCAGGAATATAAAAATGAGCGAACAACAGATATTTATCTAAGATAGGGTGTTGAAGAATACTCGGCCCGATAAAGAAGCCCCCCCCAAAGATTCTGGTGTTTGATCACATTCTAGGTATTAGGTTTAGTACCTACTCCTATATATATATATATATATATATATATATATATATATATATATATACTGGCCTGCCAAATGACATGGTTCTCGTATCGTATTGAACCTCTTTTAGCCATTTGGCGTGACATCGATTCCATAAGTGATCGGAAGACGTCTGAACAGATGGTGAGCCATACCGTCTTGATAGCTGTCCACGGTTTTCTATATTTGTAGGCAGACGTTCTTGCGTGCAAATAGATCTCACTAGGTCCTATAAATGCTAGTTTGTGCTCCTGTCGCTTAAACGTTATAGGAACTCCATTCATCTGAAATCTCCAGAATGCTACTCAAACCAATTCTGGGCAACTTACGCTTGATGACATGGTGCATTATCCTGCTGGAATGAACCCATCCTTGTAGGGGCACATGCAGTTCACGGATGGGCAAAATGAAAAGATGTTCGATGGACAGATGGGCAAGAAGCTATGCAACGTAACAGTCACTAGTATTTCGGCAGACCAGCAAACCCAATCATACCAAGTGAACGCACCCCACAAGATTAAGAAACCACTACAAGCATGCACAGTTCCTTGTTGACAACTGGGGTCCATAGACTACATCCGAAGCCTATCGGCATCCCAAAACAACTGGGGCTATGACTCATTGCAGCACGCCACACGTTGGTTTGTCAGTCATCCAAAGTTAATTTAGGGAAGTCATGGGCCTATACGAAGTTCACTGTTTTCGATGTTGGGGTGTTAACAGGTACATCAGATGTTTAGTTCTGCATGAATTGTCAAAAGACCCCCACCCATATTTGATGCATTTCTGACATATTGTTTATTTTTGGTATCGATAAACACCTGCGCGTAAACATGTGATTAACACTTTCGCCGTTGTGGACGTACTTATACGTTCTTACGAAATTCACACTACTTGCTATTTTTACGGCTTTATGAAACGTACATTACAAGCTATCGATATATATATATATATATATATATATATATATATATATATATATATATATATATATATATATATATATATATAAGGGAGAGAGTAAAAGTTAAGGAGTGCGTGTAAAGTAAAAAAAACGACAAAAAGGTAAAATAACTACGACATTTTTCACTTACGTCCATGCACAAATACAATGGGGAAAAATGTTGCACCAATCTAAAGTGCATATAAAAAAGAAAAATCGAGAAGAAATCAATTGCTAATACCCCCTGACGAGTGGACGGGGTGAAGCCCGGAGTGTCCGTTTACGAAAATTGGGAGTAGCAATGCTCAAGGTAATATTCAGCTAAGCGTAAACCTTTTACTTAATTTATTTATATATATATATATATATATATACACACATTTTAATGATTACTTCTAGATCATTATGAAACATACATTTCCTGCTGATATATATATATATATATATATATATATATATATATATATATATATATATATATACTTCCAGTCTCTGCATTAGTGTCTTTGTAATAATTTATTTCTATTAAATGCCGATTTACTATATTTTCAAAAACGGTCCAGTACAGACAGGCAACAATGTTATAATAATACAGCAATTAAAGTGTTAATAATCCATATGGATATGTGGATCAAAGTGAGGAAATTCTTTTTTGCTTACCGAACGATGGTTAACGAGCATTATTTATTCCACCCCGGAAAGTGCACTATACTTTGTATGATTTGTTTATTCCTTATCATTTCATTGCTCGTTAAAAGTTTTTAATTTATAACAATTAATCTGTATATCATTTGGAATTAGAAAGAACAGTTATCGACTGAAGCTTTTTGTGTTTCGCTTCAGGTAAATTTCGTATTTTATTCATTTTATAACGGTTTTCTGAACTTTATGAAGCCTTTCAAATTTTGTTTTTCAAGTTCTTCACAATTCTCGGGTTTTAAGGAAGAGGCTATAACAAAGTGTAAAACATTTCGGTGTGACTTTCTCCACTCCTTTGTACGCATGCGCAATCGCATGAACGGAAACATCACTTAAGTCTGATGAAGTCCTAAAGGAAGAAACGCGTCACACAAAACCTTTTTACCCTTTGTCATAGATTTGCTTAAATTTGTTCTTGATATATAAAAGAATTTATATATCGTTTTCTCATTATTCTTCTATTATTTCCATATTTCGAAGAACTGATTGCTATCAAATCGCCAAAGGCAACAAAATGTATTTTTGCATTATTTCAAATTCATTAAACCTGATAATAAATTTATCGAAAATAATTCAGTTGTGGCCAAAATGTTCAGAACGGCATTGTTTTCGTCCGAAAAATAGGTATAATTTTTTATCAAAGTTGTTTTATTTATTTTTTAATAATTTTCACAGACAATAAATACGATATTATTTGTTATTGTCTGAGATTTTGGTGTAATTTGAGAGGATAATACAAAAGTTATGGATGATTTAGTGATTTACTGCAAAACCCATGGCGGCCAAAATGATCAGAACGGTTGCTTTTGCTCCGTGTTTTAGTATATTTAACCGACGAACTCTAATATTTTTAATTTGTTTACGTGACGGTTCGTTTACTAAACATTAGTAAGAATATCTGCAGTGTACTTTGTTAATATAATGCCACTTACTCCGTTACCAATTCGTCAGCAGATTATTAAGCTTCGAAAGAAGGATAATTTAAGTATTGGGTCTATTGCAAAGATTGTTAACATGTCAAAAAGTGTTGTTCACGGTATTCTTAAGGTCTACGATGATTGTGGTTCGTGTGAAGCAAGTCTACAGGTAGAAAAACGACCAAGAGAGAAGACCGTGCTATGGTAAAGTTGGTTAAAAAGGACAGATTTAAAACTGTTGCTGCTGTTTCTCGGGAAATGAGCATTGTACTGAAGAAAACTTTATCTCGAAAAACTGTCTCGTCGTTTAGTTGAACATGACCTACAAGCCAGAGCACCTGCAGTGAAGCTACTGATCAGCTCCAAGAATAAAAAGTGTCATCTTACCTTTGCAACCGAACATGTGTTGTGGTCTCAAGAAAAATGGCAAATGGTGCATTTCAGTGATGAATCTAAGTTTATGTTATTTGGCTCAGATGGGAAAAGGTACGTTCGTCGAAAAGTAGGTGAAAAATTGTCTCCTAAATGCCTTAAGACTAGTGTTAATTTCGGTGAAGGAAATGTCATGGTCTGGGGGATGATATCTGGAGATGGTGTGAGCCCTTTGGTGCGATTACATGGAAAGGTAAATGCAGGAGTTTATAAACAACTTGTAAAAGATCATGTCTTGCCTGTGCTGAGAAATTCAACTAAGCGACCACCCATATTCATGCAGGACAATGCCCCATGTCACAAGGCTAAGGTGGTCATGAACTTCCTCAAGGCTGAAAAGGTTATTGTTATGGATTGGCCATCTCAAAGCCCAGATCTCAATCCTATTGAAAATGTGTGGAATATTCTAGGAGAACGTTCGAAAGCCAGAAATCCTAAAACAACCGAGCAATTATGGAATGCCCTTCAGGAAGAATGGAATAAGATCACCCAGCAAGAAATTGAAAATTTAATTTCCTCATGCAGTCGAAGATGTCAAAGTGTGATTGAAGCTAAAGGGCTTCAGACTAAATATTAAATAATTCCAGTATTCTCTGTCATTTTTGATTATTTTGTTATTTTTTCAACCGTTCTCATGATTTTGGCCGCCATGGGTTTTACAATAAATCACTAAATAATCCATAACTTTTGTATTATCCCCTCAAATTACACCAAAATCTCAGAAAAAAAATTAATATCGTATTTATTATCTGTGAAAATCATAGAATATAAAACAACTTTGATAAAAAATTATACCTACTTTTCTGACGAAAACAATGCCGTTCTGAACATTTTGGCCGCAACTGTATCGTCAAGTGATATTAGTGGAAAATTATATAAACATTTTTTTCGGTTCCTTTCCGAAAAAAAAATGATACAAAGTCGTCACATCATTACTCATACTTCCACTAAAAGAGGCAAGATAAATAAATATACTGTTTAACAAATAGTGCGTCTATTCAAATACGAGTATCCTCTAAAAATAACGTTTAAAGTGATAAGGACTCATTTAAACACTCACGGAAACTTACCAAACTCCACCCGCAGTTTACTAGTAGAAAATACAAGTATAACAGATTCATCCACATGTAAAAAATAAAAAAAATAGTGGAAGCACTAATAATAAAAAAGGAAAATCCAACACTCAGTAACATTAACTATGAACACGGCTACAACGTGTTGACCGTGTTTGGAAAATAAAACATTTTCCTATAACATACATACATAAAAATACACACACACATTCATTAAAAATAACAAATAAAAATCGCCCTTGATAATGGCTAAAAGAATAGCTGAAAGCGCCTGGATATGCAAAACATTTGGACAGTTTTTACACACTTTGTGTCCAGAAAAGAACACACTTGTACGAACGCAAGGAAAATTAAGTAAAAAGCTTAATTGTAGTACCTTGTCTGTCGTCTTTAACGACGCTTGTATAAACGTGGGATTGCTGCCCCCGTATATATATATATATATATATATATATATATATATATATATATATGATAATAATGAGAATTTTTCTATTTAATTTCCTACCATATTATCACCTAATGTTTTCTGTTTCCCACTTGGGAACTTGCATAAGCTTTTATAGTCACTGACCATGAATAAAATTATCAGAAGGAAAAATCCACTGCAGATTTGATGGAGGATTAACTTCCGTCTCAAATTGCCTTCGAATTGTCTTCATTTGCTTATAAACCATCATGCCGCACTTCAACTGTTATGCGATATTAAAGCTATGTGATTTGCAATTCGTTTGGAAAGCCAGTGTAAGCATCCTCGACAAATGCTCCTCACTATTTTAAAACGTAACTTGAAGCCAACCAGTTTCGAATAACACTTCTATTTTAATATGCCGTATATATTTCAAATCAATTTAAAATACAGAATATTTGTAAAATATCTTAAGAATCTCTTGAGGTACGCATATGTAATTCTCAGTCAAACATTTACATTATATATTTCCCGCATAAAACGTTCGGCGATCACACACACAAATGTTTTATATAAATTCATGACAGCATTATCCCGTCATTAAGGTACAGGGGTTGGACAAAATAATTGGAACAGGTGAAAATTCCACCACTATATTTCAAAGATCTATTATATTAAGAACTTTAATTAAAACTTTGTAATTGCAGGTTATATCTATTGTAAATACGTTTATTTATCTAATTTACTCTCTTTGTCTTATTTATTTTTAGAATTTAGTAACATTTAAGCTAAATGCGTGACCTCTCCGAGTTCGAAAAAGGGCAAATTGTTGGAGCTCGCATGGCAGAAGCCTCGGTCACTAAGGTTGCTGAACTGTTTAGTTTTTCAAGAACTACTATATCAAGAACTATGACGCAATTCGAGAAACAGGGCGAAACCTCTAACAACCGTAGCAATTCGGGCCGGAGTTGCAAACGTACTGACAGGGACCGACGTGCATTGAAACGCAATGTGGCAAAAAACATCGGACTACTGCGGCCAAAGTGACTGATGAGCTGAATAATCATCTGAATAGTCCAGTTTCTGCTAAAATATGAGCTCCATAAGGCTGCATATCATGGAAGAGCCGCCGTAAGGAAACCTCTTCTCTCCACTCGCAACATTCAGAAGAGGTTGAAGTGGTGCAGAGTTCACAATGCCTGGTCTCCAGACCAATAGAAGCAAGTCATATTCTCAGACAAGTCCAGTTTTTCTCTTTTCCCAACTTCAGGGCGAGTTTATGTATGGAGGCAGCCCTAAGAAGTTTACAACCCTGAATGCCTTCTTCCAATAGTGAAGCATGGAGGAGGATAAGTGATAATTTGGGCCACCATATCATGGAAATGCCTCGGTCCAATAGTTGCCCTGCGTGGTAGAATCAACAGCAAAGATTACCTGAACATTTTGGGAAATCATATTCATCTTTTATTCCCTGATGGTGACTGCATCTTCCAAGACGATAATGCCCCAATACATACCGCTCGAGTGGTTAAGAATTGGTCTGAAGAGCATGAAAGTGAGCTAGAACACATGGAGTGGTCTCCCCAATCTCCAGATATCAATATTATTGAACATTTGTGGTGCATTTTGGAGCGACAAGTTAGGAGCTGCTATCCTCCACCGTCAAGTCTTAAAGAGCTGGAGCAGGTGTTAATGGAAGAATGGCTGAAAATTCCTCTAAACATATTAAAGCTGTATGTGAGGCTAAAGGAAGACCAACTCCATATTAAATAAATTTTCTTTGAATTTAACAAGTGTTTCAATTATTTTGTCCAACCCTTGTATTTTCCATGCATTACCAACGCATAACAAATTATGCGCGAAAGTAGACGTCTCATGCCTGAATTATGTAAACCAAATTCTGATTAAGAATTACAACCAGAAATACGGGTTCCCCAGAGATTTTCTAGGTATTCTACGAAACATTCTGTATTCTAAATTGATATTAAATATATAAACCATATTAAAACAATTTTCCGAATTTGACTTCAGCAAAATTATATAAAACGGTTGATGTTCTTTATTTCTGTGCATTCTTCAAGGAATATTTTGATATTTTGAATATGCTAGAGCCACTAAACTTACAGGGGGTGTTGTATGGTAACGGGTCTGTAGACTACACTATATATCACATGATGGTAACGGGTCTGGAGAATACGTTATATATCATATGATAGTAATAAGTTTTCGATATTACGTCGCATATCACATGAAATTAACTGGTCTGGAGAGTACGTCATATATCAAATGGTGGTAACAAGTCTGATAAGTACAACCTATATCACATGGTCGTAATAGGTTTGCTATGTACGTCATATATGACATGGTCGTAATAGGTTTGGTATGTACGTCATATATGACATGGTCGTAACAGGTCTGGAGAATACGCCGCACATGAAGAAATTGTATTGTGTATTTAATGTGTCGTATTTTCAGTATGAAGTGTTTTCCTTTAAAGAGATCATCGATCGACTTCCACAAACACAAAAAGGTATTTTTCTTTCAGTACCTTTTCCAGTGTAACCAATTCATCGTTGTAGCATAATCCAAGTTTCAGCAATTTATAATGAATAACATTACTGCCGCGATACCGAAAGAATAACATTTTTCTCCAGTAAAATCTGTTTAGGTTAAAATGTCAAAATATGTCCTGGAACAAAAAACGATTTCCTTAGGGATTCACAGAATAAATCCATTTGGCATCGCCAGCTTTAAAATGCCATGTTTCTGTATAGAACGAGAAAACTTAAATTTCTAAACACTGGCCGATATTGCTTTTAGTATGTTCATGTGGAACTCATTTTTCACGTGCTAGACGTTTTGGGTTGGTAAATTTAGTACAGTTAGCATTGCAAACAATAAAAAATATATTAAACTTTAAAAACACTTCTAGATTTTAACTAACACAGTCCCAAAATAAACGGATCAGGCAGCAAGGTCTCTGATTTGGAGATTGGAGGTTTTGAGAAGCGTCGAACTATCTATTAATTGCTTTTGTTCCCAGGTCCACCATGATCCGTTGTGGTAGCACCTGTTAGGGTCCCAGCTATGCGCAAATAGTGAACTTCCAAACAAAAACAAAACACGATAAAAGTATAATACATTTTTATAGTAAAAAATACTAGGAATATGTTTTTATATATAAAAAAATTACCAGCAATACATTTTATTTGTAGTTGAAGCCATAAAATTGTGTTCGAAATACTTAGATTTCGGCATTAAATAACCCATGGATGTTGATATGCCGCTAAACAAAATCAACCAATCAAAAGTAGCGGTTCAAAGATTATATTAACCATCTGCTTTTAATATGTTTGAAGGAATAATTGCCGAAGAAGATTTGAAAGATTTTAAATTTGCATAAATCAATATGAATCTTTGATTAAGTTGAATAATTAAATCTTAAATTAATCAATTATTCAAATTTCGGTAATTTAATAGGAACTCATAATTAGGCATCATCAGCATATTAATCAAATGGTAATTATTGCAATCAGTTTTCCAACATTAAATAGACAACAGCGTAGCTAGAATGACCATCATCAAACTAGCAGGTTTATAAATTCCCACAAATTCATATTCAGACCCGTTTTTATTTTTTATTTGTGTTTAACAATCTGCTACTGAGCCTTACGATCTATTAAGACGGAAACAGTGATTTCAACTCATTAAATCCCGTTAATTTGAAAGGAGGAAATTCAACTGATAGGATTTATAAGTCTACCATTCATTCATGCATTGAATATTGCTGTCACATCTGGTCTGGAGCTTCTGCTATGTATCCGGTGATTCTTGATAAAATCCGAAGAAGAATAAGCAAAGTTATTGGTCCTGATCTGGTATCTCGGTTTCAGTCACATTCCCACCCCTGTAACATAGCTTCCCTGTACCTTTTTAATATTTTCATAGTAATTGTTCTGACAGGCTTTTCTCTTTGGTAACCTTGACTTTAAGATTTTAAGCGCAGTACTAGATTGGCAGCGAGCTCTCATCTTTTTACAATTGAATTTGTGAAATGTAACCGTAAGCTCTATGCTAAAAATTTCTACTCTCGCACTTGTGGAAATCTCTTCGACTTCTTGTTTCCAGATAAATTTGACCTTCAAAAATGTAAATGCACTGTTAATATTTATCTTCTGTCTTAGTCTCTCTTCTTTTATTGTTCTCGCTCCATAATAATGCTTTTCTTTTTCTCATATTATTTAACACTCGGTGACTCCTTGAGATGCTGAGTTTATTACATTGCTTGCGGTGAAATTATTAAAATATATATGAAATCACGATGTATCCTCAGATTATCGCCATCAAATTTTGGCCTGCGTAAAGAATCAAAATGCAGTTACGGATATTCCCTCGACTTCTCCACCTGATACTGCACTGTTGGATAAATAACCCTCAAATATCGATGGTCTCCCACCTAAGATGCACAAAACAAATGATAGAATTTAAATTAATCTAAAATTCTGTCGATGTTGCTCAACACCAGACCGAGATTATCATGGCTTTATCTTTGTTTATGCAACTCAAGACCACATTTTTCTCTCCCAACACCTGTGGTTAACGTTTTGCAGAACGGATTTCAAAACAGAATCAAGATCCACCTAATCTGACAATTCATTGCTTCTTCGCTAAGGATGACAATATCGCTTGACGCCTGAAGATTTCTTTCGCACATTCTCCTCCAGAAGCATAAAAAAAACTTCAATTTTCCAGCATGGAACTGTCACTGCTTAACTCATCCTTGTCCAGAAGAAACAGAATCCAACTGTAGAAACACCACCGAAGAATAATGTACATTTTTTTGAAAGTGTGCTTCACATTCAATTAATATGCAACCCACGTTTGTATGTTTTTTCCAAAAGTTTTCAGCATTCCACTTATTTCTACAAAATAACTTAATGGATATGCTTACATACAAATTATTGAATGAATTAAGAATAAAGTTCAAGTTACTTATCTTGTTAACCAACTCAAGAGTTTAGCCTCTAAAGGCTCATTTAATAGATAAAAATTAATAGATTAAAATAGTTTTCCTAAAGTTGGATCCAGCGAAATATGTATACCATTATAAAAATACGGTTGTTTTTTCTGTTGTTTTTTTATGCATTTTTCCAGGAATCTTTCGATATCTTGAATATGCTATTTATCAAACATTTGACATTAATCTTCTTAATTTATTGAATGTTGTAGCTGTAGTTATCTATTAAGCGTTTTCTGGTAGAAGTTCTATTGTCCTGTGAAATAAAAAAAAACATGTAAAATTCTCGTAATTATCACGTATTTTCTCAGTTGTATTATTATCATTATATACAAATTATTACAGATTTAGGCGCATGTGGTAAAAGTTAACAAGTTACAGGTTGAGTATCCTTTATCCAAAATTCCAAAATCTCGCACTTCTCGCTTAATGGAACTCCCTTCCGGATCCATACTTTCAAGCCAACTTTAATCTAAAAAAATGTAAATGCAATGTCAATCGCTATCTACTGCCATCCTGATTACTGTTTTCGCTCCCCGCTCATTATTAATGTTTCTGTTCATAATTCTTCTAGACCCTGTAACCCCTTGTGTCTTAGTGTCTTTACAGCCTTGCATGGGGTGAAACCAATTAAAAACATCTGAAAGCCTCCAAAATCTAAAAGTTTTCCAGGTGCTGACATGAGTTGCCGCAAATGGAAAATGTCAGAAAGCAACCCGGCTGCCCGTAGCATGATTATTGCGTTGCACCGTTACAAATAAAATGCTGACTTTTTTCTGTTTTCATCACATTTAACTATAATTAGAATCCATGTTTTGTTTTTATATAAGTACTGCACCTGTATGTATTGTAACATTTTAATCAAATCACAACATCATTGGTAGAGACTGATAGCATACCAAAATTTCCTTCTCGCACTACCAGTGATGTCATCGATAATATACCCTCTCCCTCCAGTTTCTCACACCTGATGTAGAAGTAGTGTTTGATGTCGCATTTATATTTTTTTGTAAGTAGTGATCATGTTTTTTGTTGTTTTTGTTCTATACAACATTTTTACGTAAATCTTAATTTCACCACTTAAAAATCTATTTTTAGCGTCATTACCTATATCTGTATGTACACAAAATTTATTAAATTTTATATAAAACTACTTTCAGTGTATATGTATAAGCTGTATTATGATATGTAAAGGGATATGGTGCTAATGTTTGGGGTCCATTCTCAAGCTGCACCCTTTTATAGATATACAATTTTAAATTGCCGTGTTCCAAAATCCGAAAAGATCTGAAAATCGAAGCACTTCCCCTCACAAGAATTTCGGATGAAGGATTTTCAACCTGTAGTTTGGTTGACCATTACTACTAAGTAGCGAGTTCAATCCTCAATTGCTGCCCGATACTTGTGACAAACTAAGGAAAAATTAATAAATCACAGTGAGAGATTTAAAAATTACAAAACTGACCGCTAAATAAACGATGTTCAGGCTCTTCACAAATCTGAAACGAATACATTGTGTCTGCAGATTTAATGTCCATTTTTAAAAGTTTATCGTCTTGAAGTTTCCAGCCCAATAGCAAAAAATATTTTTTTCTTTTTACCAAATAAAATAGCATTAAAAACAGTTATTGTCACCCTTTTTTTTCTAGAGATACACTATATAGTTTGGCAGGGAATGTGATACAAACTTCACTGGTGCCCTGGAATAGTCAGGGAGTGTCATTCGTTACTATCTTAAACTTGTAAGGATTATACAATATGACAATTTAATATCAAGGACGAAGTTGAACAGCTTCTTTATGGTGAAGACAATTCACTTGAATTTTTGTTAACTTAAAATTGCCTCATCTCACTTTATCATATAACTAAGTTATTATACTCATATAAACCATTGACTGCATATATTTAAACATTATTAATCACGTTTTTATCGCAGATAATCGACTCATCCACAGACTCCTTCTGATGCAGAACATTTAGATGATCGACTCGAAGCTGCAATAATTGTAAATGGAAGAATCTCAACAGGTCATTGCAGGCAACATCTAACCAAATACAACAGCCCCAATTATATTGTCATACAATAACATGAAGAAATTCTTTTAAAAAAAAATATTTACAGGATTTGGGTTAGTTTATATACATAGAATGTTTTTACTACGAGAACTGATTGATAAGTAAGGTTTCTCAGCTTATTAAACAAATATTTTGATCAGATAATGAAACTGGTGTCGAAAAGAAGTAAATTTATTTCTCTTTTCATAATTACATGTTTATTATTTAATAATCATTTAGTGCTACAGATTTTTTAAGCGTTCGATCCACTTTTCCATTTCGTCTATCAAAAAGGTTTCCAGTTTACTTTTGATTCAATTCTGCACAGCAATTTCAACTACGGCATCGGCTAAAAAATGGTGACCTTTCAACACTTTTTGAAACTTTAAGAACAACCAGAAGACGGATGGAGCCAAATCAAGGTTGTACAGAGAGTTTGCAACAACTGTAAATTTGTAAACCTCTTTCGGTTTGTGCCATTTGTTGGCTACAGTGCGTTCTTGCCTAATTGGAGCCCTCGGATTGATTGGAAAAGGTCCCGATAGTCTCATTGAAACCCATGCTACCAGGAATCCCTTCAATGAGACAAAAAATACAAACCATTGTACTCACAATTAAACCCAAAGCCTTACAAATCTATGTAAAATGTGTGTGATCTTAGGAGGGTGGGGGTCCTCAAAAAATGCTCAATGGAAAATGTGATGATGCCATTTCTGATCTTAGGTCTCTGGTTGGGACCCGGAAAGAAATGAGTATATAGCAGAAACCAAATGAATTAAAATAATAAAAACGTTAATACCAGATAGAATAAGTGGACCAATAAATTACTGGGGTTTAACACGTTTAAACGCGAGAAGCATTTTGTAAATAAAGTGCTCAGTATAAAACAAAACACAGCAACTATAGTTAATAGATAAATAAATGTTCAATGCACTTATTAACCGAGATATCTTTGGCAAATACACTGCTCATCAGGGTAAGATGAGATTTATTGTTAAGCTGACGAGAGGTGTATATGCGAAACTTGAAGTTGGAAAGTAAGTTCTTTGACCTTTCATTTATTTATTTTCAGATATTGAGAAATTCACCCTGAATAAATATTTAATGTGACGACCTCACCATGAATGGAATTTCATCTGCAATATATGAACATTAAAAATATATTTATTACATAAACCAAGAAAATCAGTACATGGTTAATTAAAAGAAATTTCTTTTGAAATATTGAATTTTTTTCCAGTTCTAATTGTATTTCATATTTTATTAATTTTATTACTAAAAGTTCAGTGACAAGTTTATTTATGTCGCCTTAATTCCCCTGTTTTTACTTCGTGTATCTTCGTTTTTCTATTGCTTGTCCAAGTGTCTCCCTTTTTTTAAGAAACAAAGTCAAGCATATAATGCAAGGAGTACACAATATTTATTAAGCGAAATTTTTCCCATCTTCTTCCATGATGGCTTCCCATCTTAAAATTCGGTTGTTAATGCTGTTTAAAAGAAGAAAAAGCAGTGTTTTTTAACACGAGGAGACTAATTGATGTCTTCACTAATAGCGTCCTCATTTGCATATTCCTCTCCACTTGGTATAATATTGCGTTGGATGAAAATGGAAGGAAAGCGAGGGTGTCAGATTAAGGAAAAATGGTGGACGCGGACGACGCTGCTACCGGAAGTCCACGGTCCATTGTTTGGCTCCAAATGTGAGAAGATTAAGGCATTTCCGATTGATCGCCTCACCTAATGAAGGGTTTGATTTAAAGCTGTCGATTGTAGGCCGAGCGCGTCTGAATTGTCCGCCTCGTATAGTGTGAGGATCAGCAAATGAATCATCTTGCTAATGTCCCTATAAATGCAGAGAGTCACCTTTCGGAGAGAGAGTCGAAGCTTTTCCATCAAGAATTGATTTTTTTCAAAGAGGCACGGGCGAACACACGTTTTTGTTTTAGCGTGTGTGCATCTCAGTGCTCGCTACAGCCTGTGTGTCTTTCTGCGTCCTGGCCAGTTTATTTTTCTCAGTCTGTGTTTTTGTGTGCCTCTCCTTTCCCTGAATGTGAGTCTGTACATATGGCCTTTTCTTATTTTACTATATATATATATATATATATATATATATATATATATATATATATATGCATATGTGTGAGTGTGTGTGTGTGAGAGTGTGTGTGAGTGTTTGTGTGTGTGTGTGTATTGATGTAATAGGAAAGAACAGTCAGATTAATAATCCAAATTTCTTTAGTATTTATGTTTTTATTTAAAAAAAAAACAGCGCTCGATACAGAAGCAGAGCTTTAGCAAATAGTAATAAAAGAACAAAGCCTGATGGAAAAGCCAAACAGAAATCCTCCAACCCAACCTTACACGACTCGAAAAACTTGACATACAATAAACATTCATACTTTCATCAAAGCCGAGACCCCTTGACAATGAAATAGAAACCCCCAGATTACACCATTTCCAAATTATAAATGAGTAAAACATTTCTTCGGTGAGTTATTCTAAACATTTGATTTTCTAAAGAAAATGTTCACCGTAATCGAACTTAAATCGAATCAAACATCATTTCAAGTGTTGGGAATTCCGGGTGTTGTAAGTTTGGATGTGCGGGTGGTGTAATGGATAATGGTTCGGAATTGTTAACCGGAGAGCCAATTTCCAATTCACGTTGAAGTTCGTTACATTCAAATGCCCTTGGGAAAGATATGAATCTACGTTTTCTCCCTCTAGCTATGGGTTAACTAGTAAGATCACAAAACGATGATCTAGGATTACTTGCAATCTAAAAAAATGTTGGTTTTAAGTAACCTGAAATGGGTTGATAAGCAGTCTTCAGTCTGGATGTAGGAGTTGCGCCTCAGAAGTTAACAGCTTTACTGGTGGGCGAAGGAACTTCTGAAAGGAGGGACGGGATAACCTCAACACCCCCCAGCGCAAAAAGAACCGGCAAGCCATTGCACTGTTTTGCCTTGAATGTCACCATGAATCACAGCGGCACAAAATGCGCCAACTGAAGAAATGAATGAATGGTGATAGTTCACCCAATACAAAGCCCAGAGCTACACCCAAGATAGGGAATTACTGAATTAGATTGTAAGGAAGGGAAAGTAAGCGAGTATTATCTGGACGTATAGGATAGATATCGGTTGACCCTGGACTTAGAGAGACCAAAATTGCAGTTCTCAGGAAAACATACTCTCGTGAGTTTGTTTCACACAATAAAGTCTGGGAGAAGCTGTCTGAGTAAAACTGCTTTTTATCAAAGGGACAAAAAGGGGACGATGAAAATGATGATGTTGATGATGATTTTATTGTACATATCAATTTTACTTCCTCTAAAAAATAATATCGGGACTGGTGTTATAAAAAGAAAACTACAATACATATCAATTCGACATTTAATCCCCTTCGAAGTAGAAGGCGACTTCTGAAGCCACACACTTTATCCAGTGTCGTTTCCATTAATGGAAGCATTCCTGGAACTTCTTTTTGGGGATAGCGAGCCACTAACTCATCACATTCTCTAGGATTTTCTCAACATCATCTTGTTCCTTTCAAGGGGATTTTATTTTTGCTGAGGAAAATGTCTAAAGAGGAAGGATCTGGGGAATATATATATATATATATATATATATATATATATATGTGTGTGTGTGTGTGTGTGTGTGTGTGAGAGAGAGAGAGAGAGAGAGAGAGAGAGAGACAAAGAGAAATAGAGAGAAGATGTTGAAAATTTTCCCACCAGAGTTAAAAGCATTTCAAAGAAAAATGTTGTTATTTGAAATGAAAAGATTTTCAGCACCCTCTCATATGGCCATAATGAGCACAAACATTCAACGTTTTCTGTTCATTTTATGGTCAGTTCCCATACTCTCTCTCTCTCTCTCTCTCTCTCTCTATATATATATATATATATATATATATATATATATATACATACAGTGTAACCCGGATATAAGAGAGTTGTCGGGACCTGAGAATAAGTCTTTTATATCCGGGTTTCTCTTATATCCGGGTTTGGTCTATTATATATACATTAACACAGGCTCTAATTTGGGACTGGATAAAACTTCTCTTATATCCGGGTCTCTTATATCCGGGTTACACTGTATATATATATATATATATATATATATATATATATAAGGACTTGATACCACAGAACATAAATCCTGTTTCAAAAATACACGAAGGCATTTTTACCTTGAGCAATCCTTTCGGGCAGCATTTCGTCGGAAGGAAAGCGTTGGCGTAATTCATGACGAGAACAAAGAAAATGACAATTCAGACAGTAAATAAGAAAAACGGCGAGGAGGGAAAAGTATGGAACGCGATTAAAATATATTTATTGCTAAAATAATTTACGAATAAAAATAAATAGTTCCAAGTAAGTATAAAATGGAATATATCCATGTGAGTATGAAATGTAAAAAAAAAAACTATATATATATATATATATATATATATATATATATATATAATTAATGTGGAGAAACTTGTCACTTACCTGAGTAGTGTTATTTCAGGTCTATTGACTTAGAAGCCAATAGCCCTGAAGAGTGAAGGCATTACAACAATGCGCTCACGAAACTTCCAAGTCGGCATGACTGAAATAACATCACTCAGTTAAGAGACAAGTCTCTCGACTTTAATTCTATTAACGCTCTATCCTTACCTTTTTACATCGATCACTTTATGACAAAAACCTACCTGGCTAAAATGGCTTTCTACCAGTAAACCGCGGAAAATGAACCATCAATTGTGACATCTAAAAACGGTTACAATTTAATACTATATATATATATATATATATGTGTGTGTGTGTGCTTAATACAAATAAAGTTTGTCACTTAGCTAATTGACATTATATTCAGCACCTCATATCCAGAGTTTCTAAATTTCTTTTTTTAATTGTTCACTCCACTCGTCAGGAGGTTCCAAGAAATTGACTGTCGTTTTCCTCATTTTTCGTTATCATTATACTAAGTTTGATGTAATTAATTTATGCGCTAGTTGGGATGCTCCTGTTATTGGTGGTGTCTCTGTGCGTGTTTGTATGTAGAGAGAGAAAGGGAGAGAGAGAAGGAGAGATCTATATATACATAGCCTTACAAATTCATACAGATATCTGTGTGCGCGCGCATGTGTTTTTCTTTCATATTAGCATAAAGAAACCATTTTTTATCTCTGCTAACAATATGGCTTTAAATTGTTCGTGCGCGCTGAACCCAGCAAGTGTTGTTGAGGTGATTGTAATCAGAGATTTTCGCTGAATCGGAAGACTATCTTCATGATTTTTTTCCTTTATCCACAAGAGAAACGAAGCTGCATTATCGTTTCCCGAGTGCATTGCATTGGAAGGTTTCAAGTGTTACTACTATGAGAAGCATTCAAGCTTAATTATTTAATCATTATTGCCAGGTTCGTGAAGCCCAATGAAAAGAAAGTAGACCTCAGGTCACAAAATCCATGTAATAATTTCACATTTCGCCTGCATCATCTTACCTACGCATTAACTTAAAATCACGAAAGATAGGACAAAATTGATTTCAAATTACCGCAAGGGTATCTTGAAGGTATTTTTAAATTAACTAAATATGATTTTATCTGAAATTTTGCGATTAAGAACTATTATTATTATTATTATTATTATTATTATTATTATTATTATTATTATTATTATTATTATATTTCTTTTGATTTCTTGTATATACTCATTTCTTTCCGGGTCCCAACCGGAGACCTAAGTTCAAAAACGGCATCATGCCATTTTCCACTAAGCATTTTTTGAGTTAAAAAAAACAAGTTCACACACATTTTACATAGATAAAGCCCTTCGTGAGTACACTATTTGTATTTCTCTAAGGCTTGGCCCACCTAGAATTCCTTCAATATGTTTATCGGAACCTTTTCCAATCAATCCGAGGGCTCCAGCTACAACTGGAATTGTTGATGTCCTCATGTGCCACATTTGTGAAATTTCGATTTCAAGGTCCTTGTATTTTGATAGTTTTTGAAGATCTTCAAAGATACATTACAGTCTGCAGGGACTGCCATGCTAATAAGGAGGCACATTTTGTTTTTGTAGTCTCCGATCACAATGTCTGGGCGATTAACTTTGATTGATCTGTCTGTGTGTATTGTAAAGTCCCATAAAATTGTTACTGGTCCTATCTCTGTTACTGGGTCTGGGTGGTGTTCATACCAATTACTTGCAGTTTTCTTTCCTTAAAAGTTGCAGATTTTCCAATGCAGGTATAATATCATGATTATTATTATTATTATTATTATTATTATTATTATTATTATTTGATTTCTGCTATGGTCAACTACCTACCAAGTCTACGGGGAGACCTAAGGCAAGTAGTGATATGTTGCTATGGCTACATTTCATGATTTGTTTTACTAACTCCCATAACATCACTAGCGTTACATGGACAAAGTTCTTCTTAGTGTGTGGGCTGTATTTATCAAGACATTTTTTGTATTTCTCTTAAGCTGGAATTTCCAGGGATGTTTTCAATGTATCGTTGTGTTCCTTTTTTATCATTCCAAGCGCACTTACTATGACTGGTACTATTCTTGTTTTCAATTTGCACATTTTTTCTATTTCAATTTCAAGGTCATTATACCATTATTATTATTATTATTATTATTATTATTATTATTATTATTATTATTATGAACTAATTTATTCGGATTAGTGTTCTCATCATGGTTTTATACTTACGTTTCAGTGCATCCTCTGCAATTTTTCATGTCTAATCTCCTATATGGAAGTAAATTGATAATTTTCCTCACAGATGAAGAAAAAACTAGAAGCGACTGCGGACTGGTTCTACAGATGAATGCCGAAAATACCATATACAAAACATGTGGCCAATAAGTAAATCTTAAGGGAAATGAGAATAGCAAGGAACCTATACATACAACCATATATATATATATATATATATATATATATATATATATATATATATATATATATATATATATATATATATATATAATGAGGAAAGAAGGCATATAAGTCTAACACTAATTTAGGTAAGAGAATCAGGGAGAACAGCAAGTAAGCTACCTGAATAGTTCAAGTAAATGGATGGTAGAACAAGTATTACAAAGACAACGAGAAGTATGAAAGAAATAATAGTTACTTAGTAAGACAAAAGACACAAAGTTATGGAAAATCATGATCGCCAACATCCTTAAAGCACGTGGCAAAGACACAAAGAAGAATCCATGAGACCATATCTGTTCTACCAAACACGCACCATAGCTTTTTTTACAGGACGGCAGTTTTGAGGGAGGCTTTCACTTCTAATCCAGAACGAATCATTTGCCTAACTTCTCGGCTTCTTCCTTGTATAAAATCTATTTTTCATCGCAAATAATTATAAGATGCAAAAAAGATAAATCTCATACAGTTGAATACGATTGGTGTTAACTACCATGTCTCTCGTGATTTTGTTTCACAGTTCAAATGGAATTTGTTCATTACGTTTTTCCATGTTAATCGTCATTAAATGATCTTAAGTGCTTCTAAGTGATGCACATAACTTTATTGGAAACTCTTTGACTAAAAGTTTAGTGTTATATTCCAACACAACAGTCAAACATTTATAATTAATCTAATTCTGGCGTCTTTTTTTACTTCTTTTAAGCTGATATTTTCACGTACAAATTTATGAGCCCCAAATCCTTTTGTCCATTCACTAAGAAATGTAGGATTTATATTTCTTGCAAACTCAGCATTATTGCCGTTCGCGTTGATCTCGAATAAATGTAAAATTTAAAAATTATTTGGTAAATAGCAAACACTTCAAATACCTCGGTGTTTGGATCAGTTATAACAAATTTAATATAGGAGGGAAGGTAATTGAACATAGAATAGGTTGCGCCAGAGGCAGTTTCGCCCAATGACACAAATTGTCACAAAAATAAAAACAAAACATCAACATGAAAACTCGAGCCATGTACTTAAATAGACCAGTTTAGATCGAGACTTTCATATGGATGCCACGCATGGCACCAAACACGTTCAGAAATATCTATACTGTCAACTGTATACAACCACTTTCTCAGATCAACTCTTAAAAATGGCTTTGGGCGAATGAAACTGTAGCTGTTACCTCGGCGAACAAAAAGGGCCAGGTCGCGTGTATGTTTTGCAAGAGAGTGTGAAGACGGTGAATCGACGAGATTCGGACAGACGGTGAATCGGACCGTGCTGATGAAGCTGATGGTGTCGCTTGTACGCATTTTTATTGGTTGGTTCTGAGCGCTCATTGGCTGAGTGTTGGCTGGGTCAGGTGTATAAAAACATGGTACGCTTATTCAGCTGGTTGTTTGGGGACGGTGAGTGGTGTATTGGAGATTGGGGCAAGAAGTGTGGATTTGTTTTGCTTAGTGAACCTATTGGACTTGTACTACGTTTCATTTCCTGTGTGTGCTTCCAAGCAATTTTTGCAACAGAAACATATAGGTCTCAGCAAGGAACATCCATCTTCGAAACTTATGAACTCGCGCTACAGAATCACAAACAAAACAACTGTGCCAAATAACAGAAACGACATCACTTGAGGACTACCAACAGCAGCAACAAGTAAAATGGATAGCACATGTATCTCGAAGGGAAAATAATGACATCATCAAGATGTTCACATTCTCCACTACTTTAAATAAAAGGTTAGGAAGGAAAGCCCCATCAATTCTGGGGAGGGCAATAACAATTACTGGACTTGAGAAACCTATTTTCATGAGAAATTGCTTTGAGTGAAAGGTTTTATAAATTTCAACCGACAGTAACGCAGACACCTCGATCAAAGAATGCCAAATATTTCTTTGTAGGTAAACAGCTAATGTAAGCATTACCATATTTGTCTAAAAATCTAGTAATTTAATAAAATAGTACATTTTTACTTTAATGATCAACAAATTATTTTTGATTTAAAAATGAAAATCAGTTAAAATTAGGTATCTCCATAGATTCGCTAAAAAATGAGTATACCATATGAAAAAATCCCCCAAAATTAATAAAAGCAAAGTTTTATTGTCAACATCTTATTATGTTATTATTAAGAGGAAAGGCCAGTGTATTTTTATATTATTAAATTATATTTTTTATCCTTTTTAGGACGTTCGAAATTTTGGTTGAAGATCTTGTTTTTCTTTAATCAACGTGGGGGATGAAAGGTTAGTATAGGAAATTTTGGCATTTTCTTGCAGCGTAAAACACATTGATTGGGAAAATATTGCAAAAATCGAATAATTGTTGAATTCTAAATTTTCTGGACTTATTCACAAATGAATGAAATTATTTTAGAATTTTATTTTGTTCAGAAAAAATTGATACAAATGTTTTTTACATCTGTTAACCCCCACCTCCCACGAACACACATTTATTTAATTTTACGAAATTTCGAGAAACTATTTTTGTACTGCTTAATGTCTACATTAGTTATACCCAGAACTCCCTTGAGAAAGTAAATCATAATTTTTTTTCATAAAACATTACCCCCAGTTACTGATAAAATGCTCTGAATCATAAAATTAAGAAAAATGCAATAAAACTAAGACATTATTTATTTAGAAAAGCCTTTAATTGCTTTTATGAATAAGATATATTGTGGACACTAGTGTTTTAAAGAAAAACATTTTTCGACAAATAATAAAATTTTATAAGAATTGTTTTCATTCTTCTTAATTTTAATTGGAGTAAAATGAAGTTTTAAATCTTTCAAATTTCTGTATTAATTCCTACCGGTTACATGATATTATTTTTAAGTAAAAACTATACTTACTAATCATAAATGGAAAAGCTAACTACAATTTATTGATCCCACCCCACCAATATTTTTAAAAGTATTTTTTTTTTATGTATAAACGTGCTGATTTTTAAATACGGACATCCATACACGACATTATCAGAAAGAAAGTAACTGTGGTAAATTTTAAGCCAAATTCAATAAAACAATAGATTACGAAGAATATTTTCATAAATTTGAATGATTACTGGGTAGTTAAAGATTATATAAAATGCTTTCACATTATATTCCTCAAATAATGTTTACAAATATATCAACGGTAGAAAAAATTAAATAAACTTCCGTCTGTCAATTAAGCTGTGAACCTGCCGACGCTTTATATAAACATGTAGCTCCGTGTTAAAAATGTATCTCTGCGATATTTTAAACTTAAAGTAATATTTGTTTGAAATCAGATGAAACTAATCAACTAATATTCCTCAAATAAAGTTTCAAAAAAGTATATTTTAGTTTTGAAAGATTTTTTAAAAAAGATTGTGATGACAGATGGCTAAAATGGATGTAAAGTCAGCGATTTTAGCGGTTTCAGAACAAAACTCCTTCCAGTCAATTTAAAGTAGTTTTGAAATACAGCAAAGTTTAATATATATATATATATATATATATATATATATATATATATATATACTAACAAACTAAAACAGTTCCCCAAACCCAGAAAAATATCACTCCTCAAACAAGAAAAACGAGTTATTTTATGGATTTCAGATATAAACATATTCACTGAACCAAACATATGACCGAATAACTATCAATAAAGATAAGATATGCCAAATATTATATGGGATTGTTATAATGAATGTAACGGCCAGAAGACGGAGGTTATCTCGAAGCTAAGATAGCTGTACATTTCTCGCCAGCTTCAGCAATTGATATTCGAGCTCAGATATAAAAAAAAAAGAATGAAAAGAAAACAGGATTTCTAAGACGTATTTCAAAGTAGGCGAGCCTCCTCCTTTGAGAAATTGGCAGACACAATCTTCTTTCCATTTGGAATAGTGCGACACTCAGATAGATTTAATAAATATCTATAAAAAAACGAAAAGTAAAAAGCAACTAACTTACTAACTCCAAACATCGTGGATCATGTGAGAAATTAACATTATTAAACTAGCAGTAAAATCCTGAACCACTTGTGGCAGAATTGTCTTTTTCTTTTTTATGCGCCATGCCCCTTCAGGATGTGGGTTAAAGGTTAATTCCTAATAACCAATAATGTAGAGCACAATCGCCAAATTCGCACTCCATAATGTCTCGAGTAATTCACCAGTCTATATATTTGTCGATTTCCAACTTCTTTCATTTTTAATTTTGTTCCGCTGGGACAAAGAGACATCAGTTATATAGCAAATGTATATGGTTCTTACCTGTAAGATTATGTGTTGCTTATATAAAAACCTCCCACCATATCATGGACATTAGGCTGTGATGCTTGTGTTTGATATAATCGTATCAGAGAGGGTCTTATATTCGTACACCAGCATTACTTTGTTTGCATTCAGCTTTCTCGCGCAATAATGATAATAAAAATAAAAATAATAATAATAATAATGGCTTTGAAGATCTTCAAAAAACTGTCAAAGCACAAGAACCTTAAAAGCGAAATCTCAAAATTGTGGCACGTGAAGACATCAACAATCCCAGTTGTATTTGGAGACCTCGGTTTGATTGGAAAAGGTGCCGAAAACTCACCAAAGTAACCACTGGTAGCCTAAGTCTTAATGAAATACAAAAACACAACAAACAAAACTCACAAGTACAGCTCACACCTTACGAAAGGTTTTATCTATGTAAAATGTATGTGGTCTTAGTTTTTTGTTTATTTTGTTTTGTTTTTTCAAAAACTGCTCAGTGGAAAATCTCATGATGCCATTTCCGACCTTAGGTCTCTGTCGGGACCTGGAAAGAAATGAGAATAGACCAGAAATCAAAAGAAATAAAATAATCATAATAATGCCATTGTCCACAGATGGTGATCAAAGACTACAAAAACAGAATGTTCACTTTTATTGATATGGCAGTTCCTACAGACTAATGTATCTCTGAAGATCTTCAAAAAAGACTATCAAAATAAAAGGAAATCGAAATCTCAAAAATATGCCACATGAAGTCATCAGTAACCCCAGTTGTGATTGGAGCTCTCGGTTTGATTGCTAAAAGTTTGAATAGACTCACTGAAGGGACCCCGGGTAGACCATGCCTTAAAGAAATACAAAAAATCTTTCTCACAAGTATAGTTCACGCCTTACGAAGGGCTTTATCAAAATATATAAAATGTGAATGATCTTAGGTCGTTTAATTATTTATTTTCATGTTCAGTGAAAAAATCATGATGCCATTTCTGACCTTAGGTCACTGGTTGTGATTGAAAGGGGGCAATAATAATAATAATAATACAAAGGTATCTTCAGTAAATAAAATATGAAACGATCTTTTTGGATTGTATAGCAACAAAGCAATAAACCTTTTTGTAGTAGCGAAGACAATTTTTCTCAAGCCTCGTGAATTAAAAAAAATGTTAAAAATTAAATATAACAATACAAAATTCACTCTTCATTTGTAATTTTAAAATCTTTTATAAACATAAGGATTTTGAATCTTGCACGTTTTATAGGTGCACCTTTAAAGGGATAATCTGTTGCGACAAAGGAGGAACTGTTACGTACACGTAACAATGAGTATTCTCCATTCAGTTCAAGGTACGATAACCACGCAATGACCATGGCACAAATCTGACATATCCGACTTACCCATAATCATTTCTTGTGAGGCGACTACATCACCCACGTGTTAGTGCTGGCATATCACTACAACTCATAGATCAATTATACATATCTTGTAAGCTTTCATGTACAATGTTCATTGAGCGTGTAACAAGGTGCTGGCTGGCTGCAAGGTCGTCGGAAGGTGCCAACTAGTGAGCGGCAGCCATCTGCTGTCGAGAAGTATTCGTTCACACACGCACGAACTGGACATAAGCACACGCACGCAAAAGCGTCACAAAGTGCAGGTAAACTCCCTCAGACCGGCACGCACGTTCCTCTTGCCAAGGCCGTCGGGCAACTGTACTCACGAACTGACCGAAACACGTAAGAAGCTCTCCAAGATATGAACTTTCTCACTTTTGCCATTTTTCTTACCTTTTCTCTGTCTGGGATTACACCGTTTTCTTGTCATCTTCAGTTCCTCTTTCTCAATTAAAGCTTCGCTCTCTTTTCAGCTTACTTCTCTTTCTAAAGTAAATATTTCTATTGTACGACTGCTTTCATCCCCCTCTCACTTATCTCTTAATCTATTCTCTTTTTTATAATCAATCCCCCTGTCTCTCTCTCTCTCTCTCTCTCTCTCTCTCTCTCTCTTTATCTCTCTCTTTCGCTGGGCTTACGGCTAAATCACGTTGAAACACCGTTTCCCGTACGATCAACGAAGTTAAGCAACGTCGAGCGTGGTCAGTACCTAGATGGGTGACCACATGGGAACACTACGTACTGTAAAATAGATTCGCCAATAGTCCGGTTCTTTTGAACAGAAGTGGAGATTAATCTCCTGTTTAAAATTAGGTTTCTGGTTCTTCCTAAAGTCTTCTCATTCTCTTTCACTCCCAGTAGCCCCTTGAATCTTAGTGGCATTATCGCCTTTCTTGGGGTGAATTGAGTAAAAAATAAAGATTGCATGTGCGGTTGGTGTAATGGATAACAGCTTGGAATTGTTAATAGTAAAGAAGAGTTCCAATTCAAGTTGGATTCGTTATATTCCCTTATGCACAAATACCCTTAGGGAAGTTATGAATCCGCCTCTTATTCCCCAGCTATGGGTTAATTAGAAAACTTGTATCACGAAATATTTATTTTCTCCACAATAAACTCTTACAGTCTAAAAAAAAACATTTTCTGGCTTTAAATAAAATGCAAAGGGTTGATAAGGCGTGAAAATTGAATGAATCAAACAAGATTCTCTTTATCTTTTTCTTTATCTCCACCGTCATATAGACTTTCGTTTTCCTTTCTTTCAACGAATTGTTTTACCCTCTCTTTCTCTCTATTTCACCTCCTTTCTTTTTCGTTTCCCTCATTTTATTTGCTTTAGTTCCTCCATATCCCCCGTGTCTTTCTAAGAAAGAACCAATTAATACCCAAGATTAAAATTGGGTATTTCCTGAAGATGCTTTCGTTTTCAGTGTGATATCTGTAACGTGCTATTTTCAGTGGGTAGGATTGCTTGTTAGCATACTCGTTAAATCAGTGAGGTCGGCACTCCGTTCAATCAGGAGAAATAGTAGCCTGAGAGGAAATACGAGTAATAACATAAATACAAAGCAATAACTGATATCTTTCTGAAGATATTTGATCCATAATAGAATTCCCCATTAATCTATTTACTAAATAGTATTATTTATTTATTTTTTTTGAATTTGACATAGTCCGACAATTTATTTAAAGACATTTATAATATGTTTAACGTTCTTTTTATAGATACAAGTATTTAAGCAAATGCTCTGTTTTATAATAAACAGTATTAAATAACATTTACCGGCCTGAATGTCCGAGAAATTTTCATAGAAAATTTTCGTTCTCCGACAGATAGGATACAGGTTCGATTCCTGTCGGAGAACGAACATTTTCTATGAAAGTTTCTCGGACATTCAGGCCGGTAAATGTTATTTAATACTGTTTATTATAAAACAGAGCATTTGCTTAAATACTTGTATCTATAAAAAGAACGTTAAACATATTATAAATGTCTTTAAATATATTATTTTATTCTCTTTACTTGTATTATAAAATATCTCGATATTTAAACGTCATTCTAAATGACATCACCTTCTATTGACAATTTCTATAAAGGTTGAGTATCCTTTATCCGAAATCCCGAAATCCCAAAGTTTTTTAGGTGCTGACATGACTTGCCACGAATTGAAAATTTCAGAAAGCAACATGCAGGTTACAAATAAAATACTGATTTTTTAAAGTTTTCATTATATTTAACTGTAATTAGAATCCATGTTTTGTTTTTATACAGATACTGTACGGGTATATATTGTAACATTTTAATCAAGACACATCACTGGTAGAGAATGATAGCTTAACGAATTTTCCTTCTCACACTCACCGTGATGTAAAAAATGATGTACCCTCTCCCTCGAGTTTCTCACACTTGATGTAGAAGTAGTTTTTGATGTCGCATTTATATGTTTTTGTAAGTAGTGATCATGTTTTTTGTACACGTACAGAAAGTACAAAACATTATTTTTACGTGGAATCTTAATTTCACCAATTAAAAATCCGTGTGAGCATTACATGACTAGCGTCATTACCAGTATTTGTACGTACACAAAATTTATTAAATTTTATATAAAACTACTTTCAGGGTATATGTTATGTTTCCTGTTTAGGAAAGGGTTCCCGGAACTCTCTCTTCTTATCTCTCTGGCCTCTGTACTAGATCTGCCATGTTTCTCCCGTGATGTGTTCAGTCTGTGGCAATGCCTCTTCATTCTGAGGGTACACGGTTGACAGTTTTCTGGTTGCTGTTTCTGACTGGTAGTTAGGAGCCCTAACTCTTACGTAGCGTCTTGAGCGGCCGCTCTGATGCACAGTTGTATAATACCGGGGTGTCTGTAGTGCCATGTGTCCCTGCATTCACCTCCGGTGGGCAATCCTGAGGCCACATTATGTTGCAGGCTGCGCCAATTTCTCTCTGTCGCGGTCGATAACCATCTGCTTCTTCTTCTTCAGGCTTCTCATTTTTTGCTACCGTAATTACACATCATGATAACTAACAGCGATCCAAAAAGAAATCCTAAACCAGCCCTTAAAAAATCACCTAAACCCTTTAACATTTCATTTTCTAACATCCGTGGCATTAGAACCAACTTCTGCAGTGTGGAATCTTTCCTCGTTTCGAACTGCCCGGATATAGTCGCTCGTCTGCAGTCGCTCTCTCACAGATAACTCAGTTTCAGTTATTTTCCTTTAGTAAGTAAATGAAGGGTTCTGTTCGATATTCCAACGTATATCACCTGAAGAAGGCTGGAGCGTACAACGGCCAAAACGTTGTAAGTATGGCAATAAAGACGAGGTCAATAGTCCGAACAATGTAAACAGTGTAAATAGTTACAATACCTCACCTCAGAAATATAGACACATTAAATAGCCTGTATTCCAAAATCAGGAAAAATATGAAAACCGAACCACTTCCGCTCCCAAGAATAAAGGGTAAAGGATTCTCAACGTGCAAGGCTCTTTTCTGGTCATTGAAGAAATCTATCTTTACCTGAAGCCGCTTGGAAAATATGTTTAAATATTTAGACTTACATTAAGACCGGAAAAATGATGTGAATTATAGCTGCAATTTAATAGAAAAGCATATCTAAATTCTTGAAACACCGGTTCCCATACGATCACCGAAGTTAAGTAACGTCGAACCTGGTCAGTACCAAGATGGGCGACGGCTTGGGAACACCAGATGCTGTAAGCCTGAATGTGAAAGTCATGTAATGGATAATGACACGGAATTTGTTAATCGGAGAGCAAAGTTCCAATTCCCATTGAGTTCTTTAGGGGCATATCAACCTCTCTGGGTTATGTAATGCCGAAAACTAAATATTTTGAATGCAGTTGTATGCCTTCAACTACAGATAAATAGGTATTGTTGGAAATTTACGATAAATAGGTATTTATGGTAATTTTACACATAACATGTTGCTGATATTTTTAGTATACAAATGTATTTTTGTATTTTCATAGGGTTTTGTTTTTGTTTGGGGGTTAATAGCTGGGACCCTAACAGGTGCTACCACCCTGGGTGTTATTATTATAGATTTTTTTTTGTTTAGAAAATCATCATCATCATCATCATCATCATCATCATCATCATCATCATCATCATCATCATCCAGCCACCACGCGTACGGTTATTTTATACGTAAGTAAATAAGTTTATGGCATAATGATAAAAATTATTTTACGAAACAATGATTTCTCAATAAAATCACCTTCCTTGACAATGCCCTTAACTAAATATTGTTCGATTAATTGCATAGATTGAACATTATACAATGAAAATTTCAGATCAAAATTCAGCTATGTAACATTGTTCCACACTCCTATATGTTAACTGCTGCTGCTGTTCAAGCACACAACTGACCGTTTGATACAGATAACCTTTGCACTGGTTTAAAATCTCATTTATTGTTGTCAGAAACGTTATCAGTCTGGCATTAAAGGGCAAGCCGGGAAACGATCTTCTACTTTCAGGCCTTCCTCCGACCTTTTCGAGTCAAGCAATTACTCAGGTCCTTTATAGAAGGCATTCCACAATACAATCCTTCTCTTATTTTGGTTAGTAATACGTTGCCGTATTCGACTAGTTTTCACTATCAAAATTAGTTTATTTCCTTTGCTATACGGATTTTCTCTTTCTTTTTTTTAAAGTTACGATTTTGAAAATTAGTTTAAATGAATAAGAAGAAACAATCTCCACAAAGCGAATTTTCCCTCTTCCTTGAAGAACTGGAGTAGTGGCGTCGATCATCTGGGACCAGGCAGGTTATGGATATTTAATTAAGTGGCTTTAAGTTGTTTATAGGCTGAATAACGAACCCATAAGACGCGGTTGTCTTTAAACACATTGTTATTCGATCAGTCATTAATCTTTCATTGTAATTGTAAATAGGATAAGCGTGAATATTGGTGCATACTGAGTATTATGGATTTCGCAAGTAATTACCATACATACGTTCAACTGAATGATTCATTTTTCGCGTCCCTTCAAGACGTAGTCATCATGGCTCTCCACAACTTCTTATCCTTTTTAGCTATAAGTAATATTTGTCTCCTTACTATTCCTCCCAGGTTCTGTTCTGCCCTCCATTTCGTTAGGTAGGTTACTCACTGTTTTTCTATGTCCCTCTTGCTTTCTCGTACTGTGTATGACGATAAACTACATCTGGCAGCAAGGCCTATGATTTGGAGATTGGATGTTTCGAGGAGCGTGGGGACCACCTCTTAATTGCTGTTGTTCCCAGGTCCACCCTGACTCGGGTGGTAGAACCAAATAGGGTCCCAGCTATTGGTAAATAGTGAACCCCCAAACATTACACTTTTATAATAAAATGATCAACAATATATTTTTATAGCAAAATGACAATCAATGCAACACTATATATATATATATATATATATATATATATATATATATATATATATATATATATATATATATATATATATATAGTAAAATTACTAAAAATACATTTTATGATTTATAAAATATATATTTAAAAACATACCTTTACTCTGAAATCATAAAATTATGTACAAAATATTAAGATTTCGGCATTAAATAACCCATAGATATACCGACAAACAAAATCTGCCAACCAACAAGCATGAAAGAACTCTTTCGTGAGATTAATCCATATAATATCATACAATTTATTAAATCAAACTGTATCCTAAAATATAGCTTCAACAAAACTACAACATTAAACGCACATATCACCGCCTCTAATAGTTATATCCACACAAACATGTATATGCACAAAAGCTGAGTATCATCTACCATGTATTCAGTTGTGAGAGCAGAATAATATATTTTTATTACTTCAAAGCTCCCGTGAAATTTAAATTACGGCATTAAAATACCGCTAAGTAGTTGATATGCCGTTTAACAAACAAACCAATCAAATCAATCCTCTTGCTTCCTGGGAGCAGTGCCGAACAGGGTCTAAAAATATTGATTGCCAGGAGACAAAAAGGTCCGCCCACAACTAAAATACTATCATTTAATTTTCATAATGAATAAATAATATTAGCAAAAAATACATATTGAAAAAAAGGTACCATTAAACTTTTTGGAGAAAAAGAACGTATTTCTCAGTAATTACAGTGTACATGTACGATACATATTACTGGCAGCAAATACCAAATGTAAATACAGAATGTTACAATTGAATTTTATTGACTGGTTGATATTTTTAAATTGTTTACTGTACAATTTACACATTAACTGATAGTGCAAAATCACAATAGGGCATTGCATGCAGTCCACTTTATTAAGAGCAATCGTTTGTGTTTATTAGATGATTGTTCGAATCCGCCAGTAATTGGTTCTGCATCCAATTCAACTAACAATTACTTTTCAATGCATAGCAGCATGTATGATTCCAAATTTTTCTCAGTCAAGCGAATTTCTTAACATTCTCTTTATGATCTTTAGCTTTGAAAATGTCTTCTCGCATTGAACTTAAGTAACTGACAGCGTGCAGATGACTTTATAAAGTTTATATTCCTTTTTATTATCTGTCTATATCTCTGAGATGGGGTATTATGATTACATACATTATTTACAATATTCAGACTGTTATCCTCATCTTCATTGCCATATTCACAACGTTTCGGCCGTTGTAAGCTCCGGCCTTCTTCAGGTGATTGGAATTTCGAACCAAACCCTTTATTTCATCCACCGGAGTAGATTATTCTAGTTCCACGTGTCATGCCTCTTCCGGGTGTTTTTTTTTTATTTCCCTTTAACTCAACTCTCCAATTTTTTGGTTTGCTGTAGCCTGGTATTGAACTCACAGCTCTTTGGGTCTAGTCACTGCAATATAAGCTCTGGCAAAAAAAAAAAAAAATACAATAATAACAGAAAAATTGCAATATGAGCACTGGTAAAAATGGTTGCTGAGACATTAGGTTTATGTCCCAGAAATTAATACGCTGATGCTTTCAAGGACACATGGCCCAGTAGATAAAGGCGTTGGTCAGATCCAGCGACTAGACCCAATGAGTTGTGAGTTCAATACCAGGCTACACCAGCAGTGGTGAACAAAGAACATGGAGTGTTGAGTTAAAGGGAAATAACGGAGACAACCGGAAGAGGCAAGACACGTGGAACTAGAACAATCTACCCTGGTGGACGAAATAAAGTCATCTGTTCTAAATTCCAATCACCCGAAGAAGTTCGGAGCTTATAATTACCGAAACATTGTGAATATGACAATGGCGATAACAGTCCGAATATTTTTATTACTAAAACAGTTGGCTGTGTTTCTTTATCGCATTTTCATTTGATATAGGGAAGCCCGCTCCATCAGGGATCCACTTGCCATAGAGCAACTTAACACTCTGGCCAGTCCGCCAGTGCCTGGGAGTGCCAAATTCTCGAAGACTTCCTTCTTTATTATGTGTCCCAAAAGTTTCAATATCCCAAAAATAATGGTAAGAAATAAGACTGGCCGGTAGATGACGTTCGTTATCTCAGATTAACTCAAGAAAAGGATTATGGTTTTACACCTGGACCGAGCGCTTGGATCTCACTCTATTTGTTAATTACACACCTGTAATTACTAACTTGGCAAGGGTATTCTCAACTGATCTCATTTGAAATTTCCGTATGTATATACCATTTGAGTGACCACTGTAAGCTTTTAAGTATCACTTTCTAGATGAATGCTTCTACAGTAGGCAATTGAACTGACAAATTAACCGAAACATGCAAACTTGACAAATCTGTAGGTTTCGCTGTTTTGTTATTATTTATTATCTTCTCTCTATCTCTAATCCTCTCACTGTGTTCTTTAATACTGTTTCTTTTTCTATCGCCTGTTCTTTATCCCTGTCTCTCTTTCTTTCTCCCATTCCCACTGTTCACTTCTTTGCACGCCTTCCCAGGAATCATGGTCAACAACTGAATTCAGACTAATTTGATGACGTACATTCATTTTTCAAAAAGAAGTTTCGGTTGTATTCATCTTTCTGGGGCGTTAAACTCGAATTATGTCGCAATTTTTATTGTTACTATTAAATGCATCCGTACAAGCGTAGATTATAAATATAATAGTAAAATAGCTCATAGTGGGAGCAAAACCAACTAAACATGTTTGGTTGTTCTGACTGCCATGTAAAGCACAAAGTAAGTCATAACAATATCTATTCACACATGATCGCCGAAAACAACTTATTAAAATTTGAGAATAAATTGATTACAAAAATAGCCGTAAAAAGATAGTCTTCGGGCCGCGTGTTTGCGTCCCCTGATCTAGACCGTACTAGAGAAATATACTTGGAAGGTAACAGTTGTAACCGTCATTCATTAGCGTCCCAAGAACAGTTCTCAATGAGACTTAAAAGTGGAAATTTGTGGAAAAAGTGAAACTATCTAAACGACAGCATTACTAAAGGCAGTTAGACTACCGAGGATAATGCTGGAAAACTTACTGTTACTTTATCACCAGTGAATATTAGCAGTTACTGTTGATGAACAAATAAATAAAAAATGAATAAATGACAAAAAAAAATGCCAATGTACTAGTGGATATAGTGTTCCGCTTCAGTAACCTTGAGTTTAACCTTGTGATGTTTTCTTAGCACGTAGAGCTAATCGCAGTGGTCTGGAAAGGCCGGTTCTGCTTACACGTGGTTGATATACATACTATAATAGTAAAAGTATTTCCT
Source organism: Acanthosepion esculentum (assembly GCA_964036315.1). Classification (NCBI taxonomy): domain Eukaryota; kingdom Metazoa; phylum Mollusca; class Cephalopoda; order Sepiida; family Sepiidae; genus Acanthosepion; species Acanthosepion esculentum. The sequence goes on from OZ038480.1 coordinate 78,061,496, forward strand.
TTTTTTAATATTAAATATTAAAACATATAACATATTAAAAACACAGATTTTCACTTGGCATTTTCCCAATTAACTCGTCCACCTCCTTCAGTCATTTTTTGTCAACAAAATTCAATTCATAATCATCATAAAACACTTCTTTTTTATTATTCATTTCAGCCCAAACGAAGCGATAATGCCGCTAAAACGTACGGGGTTACTAAGAGTGAAAGAGAAAAAGAAGACATAAGTGGGGAGTAAGGACAATAAAAGAACAGGTTTCAAGAAGAGAGAAAATGACGATTGAATTTGTATTTAATTTTTTATTTTCTAATTTGATCGTAGGGGGTACCGTAAACAAGAAAGCGGAAGAAATTTCCACAGACGAAAAGTGCAAGAGAATACACTATTAGAATAGAACTTACAATTACTTATTTGAACAGTAAAATGATGAGACCTAGTTGCCAATCTAGTAGTACACAAGGAGGAAAGTTCATCGGAACAATTGCCATGAAACTAAAACACTGTTTACTAGAAACAGGGATAAAGTTAAAAATGTGAATACCCTTTAGATTTTTCAACTGTTACCAATATCTCTTCTATCCTCGACCCTTCGTAGATAGAACCCTTTTTCTTACATTTGGACAAATTTGGCTAGACACAGGTGATTCTAACGCAGTGGCATTACTGACGCATTGCATTAAACGGAAAGGTTGGAAGTCGCGAGGCGTAGGAAATATTTGCCTCTTTCGTACGCATGTGAGGTCCACATTAAACTCAGTCTTTAAACCCAGATTTGCCTCCAAATAGAGGCTCATGAATTCAAATATCTCTCTGATAGTATTTGTTCAGCTCATTGAAACAATTAAACCCACTCAATATTTACTTAGCTTGGCTTATTAGAGCAAAAAGATCTCAGATTGTTTACATTGCCTACTGTTTCGAAATGTTTTTACGTCTACTAAGCAAACTCTTCGTTGCCTAACACAGCGGGAAAGTAGAAGACATCTATACCACGATCTACAAGCAAAAAATGTTTCTATATGTTACTTGCTGCAATTTTAAACGCAAATCCGGATTCTCACTGGAGATATAGATTAGGTTTAATATATTTTGCATAATCAGAAACAGGAATCGAACCCTGGAGCTTCAAATTGCTGATGAAAACCTCTAACCATAGACACACTAACTTTTAGGTTTTGTTGCCTTTAGATTATTCAATAAATCAAGAATTGCAAATTGTTTTTCCTAATGATTCATTGCGATGTGACATTGCAATTAATTCAGTTCCCGACTGAACAAAAGTTACATTACCAACTGAAAATCAATTAATTTTCTGTCATGAAATTGAAAAGAAAATATACGAAACACACAAAGAAGTTTTGTATTCCTTTAATGAAGCGCTAATTTTATTTTTTATTCTTATTTTTTATTTTTTTGCTGGACGTTGAGATTTGATTTCGTCATGAACTCTGGCTATGGTAGAATCTGTTGAATAAACAGTGCAGAAGACGTGAAAGATATCTACTTTGTTCGAACCTATGTTTGCTGTATTAAAATAAGTCAACCAGCGCAACCACATGTTCTTAGCTGAGGTAGTTATTTTCCAACCGGTGCCAGAGATCGGTGTTCGAGCCCAACCACAAAGCCAGGAATATTGACATAACATTATTATTCCGCCCTCATCGCCAACCTGGTTTTAGCGCAGACTAATCTAAATTTATCAAATGTTTACTTTATTCCAAAGCAATATTTGAAAGATATAAGCGGATACAGATTTTTCTGAAAAGTATGCTAGGAGGCAGGGTGGAGTAATGGATAGCGGGTCGGATTGGGGTATCGGAGAGCCGAGTTCGAATTCTAGTCGAATCCATTACATTCACTTACGTGCTAATACCCTTGGGAAAGGTATGAATCTTCTTCTCACTCCATCTATGGGTAAATAGCAGGACAGACTGGGTTCTATAGCTTTGGGTGGCAACTGATCTATCACAGAAAGTAATGCGGGAAAACATCTGCCTCGTCAGTCATGTATCGAAAGATACATGATCGCCTAAGCCTGTATCACGCATGACACATAACTGACTGATACCTTGACCATTTGACTTATTCGAATTATTTCTAAAAAAAACAAAAGCAATCAAATGTCGAAACCATTTAAGAATGGATTTAAAAATAAATTACTGATGTCCTTTTGGTAGCATAATAGATATAAATGTTGGTTAGTCAAGTCAAGTATTACTGCCATCTAGTACAATCCCTGGACTGGATGTTGAAGCAATATATCCTGGTTTAGCTGGAGCGAAAAAAAATCGGCATCACAAAACAAAAGAAGACAATAATCAATACATAAGACATTTCAAAATATAATGAAGATGGCTAAAAGGTACCTGGCTGGAACGTCGTATCTATAATAATATATGTAAGAATCAGAGATGAGAACGATAGATTGAATACGTTAAAGTACATTGACAATTTCTCATTTAAAAAATCAGCAAAATTTTCTGAAACGTCTTGAAAGAAAAACTGTTTCAGATTATGCGAATATCTCTCGTGCCCAGCTGTTGGCAACATATTATAATCTCACTTTGCATGCTTTTGCAAATTCCGATTACATAATTCATTAACTTTAATTTCTAGCTAACTTCAAAAGCTCTGCAGTTCAACCCGAAACAACTTCAATCAACATCAAACTCATATGCTAAGTAATTGCTGAGGAACTAACAACAGCCATTTATAACTTTTTATTGGCTGATTCTCTTTTCTTTTTCTTTTTTTAGGTCGAAGTAAATAAAAACGCACACAAAACTTATTTTAAGGATTCTCACTGGAGATATAAATTAGGTTTAATATATTTTGTACAGTGTAACCCGGATATAAGAGAGTTGTCGGGACCGGAGAAGACGTCTCTTATATCCGGGTTTCTCTTATATCCGGGTTTGGTCTATTTTATATAACACAGGCTCTAATTAGGGGACCAGATAAAATCTCTCTTATATCCGGGTCTCTTATATCCGGGTTACACTGTATAATCAGAAATAGGAATCGAAAGACGAAATATCCTAAACACTCCAAATTTATAGCTAGCAAGTTGGATTCTCAAAGCAACTTCCTCTTTATGCATCGTGTCCCCTCAGGGCTTGGGGGTTCATGGCTCTTCACAATTTCCAGTCCTTTGTAGTTCTTAATAGATTTTGTCTTTCTGTTATTTCTCTTAAAACCTGTTCCGCCATCCATTCCTACTGAGTTAAATGGACGTGCAAGCAGAAAAGATTTCGTAGGTAATCTAGTCGTTTGTACTTAAGTACAACTTATTAAAAAAAAGTTAAATTCATGCATAATATCTCAAATGCAGGACAATTGCCAACCCTATTTACCTCTATCACAAAATATAAATATTTCCCAGAATTTATTGGAAATCACCCTTTCGGCGGCTGCTTTAGCCAGTCACGTGAGATCACACCAAATGGGTCAGGTGCAAACTCCTGTGAATGCAACCCTACCAGAACGATATGCAGGTTACTTGTGCGAGATTTGTGACAAAGTTTCTAAGTTTGTTTCAAGACTCAAACAATATATAATTGTACACATGGATAGGCAAGTTTTCAACATAAGGTAACGCAGGCAAACTTTATGTTTTGCCACGTGTGTAAGAGAGGTTATAAAAGTGCAGCCGGCCTTACGTGCACAAATTCGGGTAAAAATGATGGAAATAATGAAACTCTAAATGAAAAACATAAAAAAAATCTACCAAGTGAAGAGATGGTCTTCTACAAAGAAGTGGCAATCATCAAATATTCGCACTTTTCTTGAAAAATTCAATTTCCCTCTGAAATCTTTCTTTTCTTTGACATCGTCGACATTTTTCATTTTTGTTTCATTTTTGTTAACTCCATAATGAAGTTAACTGAAAACACATCTTTCTCCCTTGAAATCTCAGTTTATTTAACAATCTTCTCCCTAACCTCTTTCAAACACGATTTTCTGTTTGTGTTAGTTGTCCTAGTTACCCGTTAATTGTGTTAGTTGTCGCATGTACTCCTCCAACCTAATATGAGAACAGATCTATTCCTCCTCTCTTTATGAAAATAAAATCCTCATTTTCTGCTGTCTTCACATCCACGCCAATATGTGTTGCCAAATTTATCTTTTCTCACCTTATATATAAAAAGAAAATAAAAATTCAATACTTATTTCCGTATTCCCAAATATCGTGGATTTTGAAGCGTAGCTTAGATGTGGCACAAGGCTGAGGGAAGGTGGCGCCTAGTGAGAATCGAACTCACTATTCAGTCGTAATTGATCTAGTGAAACAAGTTTGCTAACATTACACTACGTCAAATTGCTCGCACTTTCTCTAATATGAGTTGCCGAATATATTTCTTCTTATATTAAGTATATCTCAGTGACTAGGTCTCTCTTATTTTAAGAAGTGAGGCTGTGGCATTTTCGCAAAGTACATTTGTATGCTCTCATCGGGTAGCTGATGAAGAATACGTAGTGGTGGGGGGGGGCCAAGTTTTCTTCGCTTCCCTGGAAAAGAACTAGAACAGATTCTACAGACCATAAAATTGACTGTCTGTTGGTGAGTAGGTCAAGTTCAATACTGCTACTTCAAAAGTTTGGAAAGGGGCGAGAGAAAAATTTATTAAACTTATTAAAATACAAAGAAAATATTGGTCACAAAAATGGTTCCCAGTCCTGGGGCGCAGAAAGATAGTCCGCGGGCCACGCGTGTTTGAATCTCCTGATCTAGACCGTACTAGAGAAATATAGTTGGAAGGTAAAAGTAGCCGTCATAATTGGCACCCCGGGAACAGTTCTCAAAGAGGCTTAAAAGAAGAGTAAATGACAGCATTACTAAAACCAATTAGAAATCTGTGGTTGGTGCTGGAAGACTTACTTTATCACCAGTGAACATTAGCAGTTACTGTTGATGAACAAATAACAAAATAAATACCAATGCGTAATTAATGTGGTAAGTCGGATATCGAGTTTTACTTCAATACCCTTTGTGTTTATCTTTATACTTGAACTCGTCGCAGTGGTCGAGGAAGACCGATTCTATTTACACATTTTTGATATGCACACTATTCTCTCTCTCAGCTGTGGTTGACTGCTGCTGTTAGCAACTAAAGTAAGAGGTCAGCAATAACGAACTATGACATGTGAAATGTAATTGAGATATATTTATTTCGAGGCTCGACACGAGTCAAGATGAAGCTAGTTACATTCACCTTCCCAAAAGGTTATGATATTATAAACCATAATCCATTTCAGTAAAATGCATGTCGCTTATTTCCTCGCTCTAATTCTCAGATTTACTCTGGTATAGTTGATGTCGGCCGCTGACTGAATAACCGTCTATGAGGGAAGAGAAAATGAGGTTTAGAGTTCAGTGTGACTTCTTATTAATGTAGGCACAAGCAACTTAGTAAATCTTAATGCTGTTTCTTGACTGGTTGATTTTGTCATAATCCTCTATTCGAGTTCCTTTCTTTTCTCAAGTGTGTCTCTTCACAGTTTCAGCTTAATTTTTAAAACATTATATAAAGTCTGCAAACTGGGGGAAGGAAGGTGAAACTATTGACAGCCCGATGTTTGGGAAATTTAACTCATTTTTTCTATGGGGGACATATCTTATTCATAAAAGCAAATAAATGCTTTTCTAATTATTATAATGCCTTCGTTTTATTGCATTTTTTATTTTACGGTTCAGAACAGATTTTTGATAACTGATGATCCTGTTTTACAAAAAAACTTGATAATTTAAATTCTCCAATGATATGTGCTTATAACTAATATAAGCATTAAGCCGTGCAAAAATGAATTTCTCGAAATAAAATTAAAAGAGTAGTTGTAAAAAATATATTTCCACCAAGATTTTTACTAATTTCATTCATTTGTGAATAAGTCCTGAAAGTTCCATTAAAATCCAACAATTATTTGATTTTAGCAAAAATTGTCCAATCAATGTGTTTTTCACCGCAGGAACACGCTAAATTTTTCTATACTAATTTAGAGTCACCCGTTAACATAAGAAAAACCGAAATTTTGAAGGTTCTGAAAGGGATTAAAAAATATAATTTTATAATAAAAAACATCCTTTGATCTTTCCTCTTAATAATAACAAAGATTTTGACGATAAACTTTGTTTTTATTAAGTTTGTGCCAATTTTTCATCATATATGCCCACTTTGGAGGTGCCAAAGTATATATATATATATATATATATATATATATATATATATATATATATATATATATATATAATTATATACAGTATATATATATATATATATATATATATATATAATTATATACAGTATATATATATATATATATACATATATAATTATATACAGTATATATATATATATATATATATATATATATATATATATATATATATGCGCTGCTTTACTCCTACCAAACGGGAAAATGTAATAATACTGGAAAAACTAAAGAAAATTAAAGAAAACGAACAAAGGATTTTTTTTAAATATTTTATTAAATTTTTTAATCATTTCTAGCACATTTTAAATTTTGCTTAAAAGATTAATATAGAAAATTTAGCGTTTTTCTTTTCAGTAAAACATATTGTTTTGGAAATTCTTGTAATAATCAAATAATTTGTCGGATTTTAATGAAATTTTCAGGACTCATTCACAAATAAATGAAATTATTTTTTAATATCATTTTTGTTAAAAATTCTTTTTTTTATATCTGTTGCGCTCACTTAATTAATGTAAATCATCAATTTGTTTTTGTCAAACAAAAACAGCATTTACCAAATATCTGCTCTGAATAATAAAATAAAAATGCAGTAAGACTATGACATTATTTAATTAGAAAAGCGTTCAATTGATTTTATAAATAACATATATTAAGGACACTATTGTCTTAAGAAAATCTTTTCTAATGAATAATGGATTTTTACAAGAACTGTTTTCATTCTTTTAAATTTTTAATTAGAAAAATGTATTAAGTTTTAAATCTTTTAAAATTCTGTATTAATCTCAGCGGTTTTGATGATATTATTAAGTGAAAACTATATGTACTAATCATAAATAGAAAAGCTTAATACAAATCATCAAAGACCAATATTTTTAAAATAATTTTGAATTTATTTTATTAGTGAATAAACGTGCCGTTTTTTTTTTGTAAGTACGGGCGATCATACACGACATTATCAGAAAATACAAGCATGAATATCGTAAATTTAAAGACAAAATGTCTAAAATTCAATAAAACGCTAGATTACAGAGAATATTTTCCTAAATTTTTAAAATTACTGACTACTTAAAAATTAAATAAAAAAGCGCTCCTGTTATTTTCTTCAGTTATGTTTTACAGATATAGTTTCCGTAAAACAACATTAGATCTGTCATCACCTTGTCAAACACATCAACACAGCTACTGTTGGTTAAAAACATAAAGTAAATACTATTTGTTTCGAATCAGATTAATTATACTTAAACCATCTAATATTACTCACATAATGTTTCAGAAAGGTATATTTTATTTTTGGAAGAATTTTTAATAAAGAGAATTGCATTGCGATGAAAGAAGACTAAAAGAGTGCTAATCAGCTATTTTAAGAAAAAAGATTCTTTCCAGTCAATTTAAATTAGTTTTTGAAATACTAAAAATATTTTGTTTATTGGAAATATTAAATTTAATCTATTAGCTTGAAATTAAAACTAAAATAAAAGCTTCAAGAAAGATTTTTTTTATTTTTAAATTCATTTTTTTTTGGGGGGGGGCATCGCGTTTTTTGTGGAGGTCGCTACATTTATGCATATTGTCCTATCGATGTTAAATTCTATAATCTGTTTTCCTGCCAACATTTTTTCTCTCTCTCACTCATTGTCATTGATTGGTGTTGCAAGTATAAAATGTTTGTTTTTATTTATTTATGCATAAATGGGTTTAAAAATAAATTTAGTGACAATGTATGTTTATTTATATTTACTGCAGGGATTTTCTCATTATCGATGTCATCACAATTCCCGTAACCCATTAAAGTCGTAGGTGCACCATATGCACTGTAACCATGGCAGCAGCAGATGTATCTAACGCAAGATAGCCTGACGCAGCCCACATCTCATCATGTCGGTTGTAAGTTCAAATTTTTCTTCTCCTAGACTGGCTACTATCCAGGGCAAGACAACCCGGTCTATTCTGCTATTTAACCCACAGCTGGAATAGGGTGGATTAATGCAATTTCAAAGGGCATCAAAGCGAAATAAACGAAACAGACTCTGTCACAATTTGAACTTGGTCCACCAATTTCACTTTCTAGATCGATAGTCGTTACGCTACATGTTCACCCATTATCTCGTAAGTTCAAACCTTGTGTATCATTTTATACCTTCTTGACTTATCATAGAACCAACGTGTTTATATCCATTAATATCTCCACTATTCATTTCTGTCTGACAAATAAACAACCTTGGGTTTTCTTTTTAAGTAAGAATTTCCTATCAAGTAATTTTGCAACAAAATAACACCCGACCTCAAATGGAACTCTTCTATATGATCCATCGCTAAAGACGCAAGTAAAATGATCGGCTCCCTGTACCTGACTCCTCAAGGTATCCGCTATCTTTATAAGAGCCAGATCAAGCCCAAAATAGAGTACTGTTGCCATATCTGGGCAGGAGCTGACCAGATCTAACTTCCCAGTCTTTATAGGGTTCAAAAACATCTCCGAGATCCTGCTGGAGAAGAATTATTTTCCGCCACCCAACCTTTCTCACATAGGCAGGATGTGGCGAGCATCTCACTGCTCTATCGCTGCTACCGTGGAAAGATCTCGGACGAACTGGATCTCCTGTTTCCACCAGGTCTGCTAGAACCCGCTATGCCACTTACATAGTAGCAAACCACCCACATTCCCTCCGTATACCATCGGCGAGAAGTAAGTTCCACTCAAACAGCTTCTTCCCGAGTTCCCTATCACTACAATCTTAACCTGTTCAAGTCTAGAGTCAACAGTTATCATACCCTCCTATCTATATAAACTATCTCTTATCGTAAACTTCTACCTTGAGTGACTCCCGGGCCTTGTAAAGGGTGAACATTACTGTAAAAAAAATGAATATGCTATCAAAAATTGAAAAGTTATGTGGTTAAATATGCTAAGTTCTAATACTATCGGTTTCAAGTTTCTAGCATTAAACGAAGCCAGATTCGGTATTGATAGATGATCATGTCAAACTTATTATATATTCATTGTAGTTTGTCTTGCATTTTATACACTTAAATATTTAGACATATTTATTTTCGCCTCGTTTCCGTCATAACCACAACTCCACAAGATAAGTAACTCACATCATATTCAGAGTCAACGTAGCAAATCCTAACACCCATTGCGGTTCTATCTTTCTTCTTTTCTTCCAGTAACCAAGTAATTATGAAGAAGCAACATCTTTTCTCATTTGAATCATCATCACATAATTCGTTTCGCTATTTTTTTTTCTTTTATTCTATTTCTTTTTCGATTGCTGCCTTTTCTTTTTCATGGCGACCAACAACGTTACAGTGGCGACCGGCAGAGACGACATGACAGATTACAACAGCTGCTAGCGGCAACACCCATTATTCGGGCTCTCAACAATCATTGCTGTGATATCCCAAGCGCAGAAATCCATCTTCGGAAATGGCACAAATTCCTTGACTATGGCAGAATGATATAGTTTCGTCTTGCAGCCGCGTTTGTTCGTCTTTATTCACAAAAGGCTGCCAAATGAAACAACGAGTATAGCGACGAAGAGAAAAGGTGAGAGGAAGTAAGGAAGAGGTAAAGAGAAGACCTACAGACAGAGACAGAAATAAAGAGAATTAAGGAGAGTGGGTATTTAGAGAGAAATGTAAAGAAATAGAGAAAAAGCAAGAAATGATAAGACGAAAAAATCTTTCGGGAAGAAAGAAAGTGATGGATAGGCTATTGGAAAAGGAAATATAGGGCGAGAGGAAGACAGACAAGATGAGAAAGAGATATAGAGTTCGAAAAGAGAGGAAGAGAAATGCGGATAAAGAAAAGGAGAAAGCTGAAAAAAGAAAGAGTAGACTCAAAAAGAAAAGAAAAAAAGAAACTGAAGGAAAGGTGAAAACGTAGAAACGTGTAAAAAGAGAACGAAAAAGAGAGGAGTGCATTAAGAAAGAAAGAAAGAAAGAAAGAATTAAAGAAAGAAAGAAAATGGGACGAAGGCAAACCTTTTTGAAACTCGTATCCATTGCATACCAACAAAAGCTAATAATGGCAATGTTGTTATTGTTGGCAGAGAAGGAAACAGAAATGTTGATTGTGAAAGTGGGGATGGCAGTGGGTGGGTAGGGGGTGAAGATGTGCTCTTGTCTGAATATAAGCAACTATGGATTTGCAGGCAAAGGCAATAATGCAAAAGAATGAAAAGTCAAACAATCATACAAACAGACATTAATATTTTGTTAGTCCCCTCTCTTTGAACAGATGTATGCGATTGTGACTTGGAATTTATTTGATTCTACATGAATATATACAGACTTAGTTCACGCACGCACACACACACACACACACACACACACACACACACACACATATATATATATATATATGTATATATATATATATATATATATATATATATATATATATATATATATATATATATATATATATATATATAGAGAGAGAGAGAGAGAGAGAGAGAGATATTGATTTGTTTTTTACGGATCATCAACATTTTAAATGCCAGAAAATATTTTTTAGATTGTAAGAATTTTGGGGGAGATAATAATTTAATGATTCAAATCCTATTAATTTAGCAGGTAGAAGAGGTGAATTCATACCTTTCCCAAGTGAATTAAACGAACCCAACTGAAATTCGGGTTTTCGATCTCCAATTCCGAGGCGTTATTCATTACACCACCCGCACATACAAGCATGCACCACCTGGTATTCCCAAGCGGTCACTCATCTCGGTACTAACCAGGCTCGACATTCGGTGATGATATTTTTAATATGGTCGTAAGCACACACACACATACATATATATATTTATATATAGTGATATTCCAAGCGTAGCTCAGATGTGGCACAAGGCCAAAAATATGGGGCATCCAGTGAGGGTTGAACTCACTACTCAGTCGTAATTGTTCTAGTGAGACAAGCTTGCTAACTATTACAACACCTTAATATATATATATATATATATACTCAATTATGAATATTTGCCGTGGCTTTAAAACTGTAAATTTAAAAAATAAGTTACTCCAAAATTCGCTTGACGAGGAAATGGAACTAATGTCTTTAATTTAATAACAAAATTAAATTCGAAGGCTTTAGCTTTTATTTTTGAAACATGGTTATCACTCTATAGCGAAAAAAACATATTTTAAATCAATTAATTTATAATATTAATGCTCTGTAAATTTACATTGAGCACTATTGTGTAAAAATAAAAATATCTATAAGAACACCGGATTTTAGATCTTACTGTTCTTTCTTTTTATTTATATATATGTATGTATGTATATATATATATATATATATATATATATATATATATATATATATATATATATATATAAACAACGCAGAAAAATGTCTGTTACAGTAACTTTACATTTCGAATCTAAATATACACCTTTCCTATAAGTGACATAAAGTGTAAAACGATTTGTCAGAACTTGACAACAGAAAACGAATATATTTGATATTGTATATATACTACAATTGTTTTATGCGCAATTTAAATATTTTGTAAAGATTTAATGCCAATTGTTTTGTTTAATAATATCTTTGACTATTTTGTGTCTTTCTTTATAGAGGGTACTGTATAGTATTTTAGTATTATCTGCTAATATTTGTCTGATACTAATAGTTATATTTTGGTTGATGGTAATGCCATGATCGATATATGTAGAAATAGCTCTAAGTTTCGATAAGTGACAAATTAACCAACGAAAGAGTGTGGTGCTTGTGTAACCATTGTATGAAATTAATGTTAATTTGTGATTATTGATATTTGAGATGAAATCTCCCAAAGGACATGAGGATACATAAACAACTTTTTTTTTCTCTTTTTTTTTTTTACAGGAAGAGGCAAATTTTTAGGTCCCGATTAACAATTCGTAAGGATTAGGTTAGATGTTTTAAACTTTTTGTAGTAAATGATAAATCTAAGATAAATTACTGATTAGAGGATATGTACTAAGGAATTATATTTCTAATGGCGTTTTCATGTTGTTTAAAGTTAGGGTGACTCTGCTTACGGTAGAATAAGTAAATAATTTGTTCATATCAAGATGAATTTTGGGTCAGTTTTTCTGAAATTTTTAAGGATAAATGTCATTTGCTTGTTAGCAACATAGCTGGAGAAATTGTTGTTAACGACTGTTTATGTTGCTCATTATAAAATAAGGTGTGCGAAGAAGAAGAAATTCATGCTTGGTTAATTATGTATTTTCTTTTGAGTAAGAACTATTTTATATCTGTAAAGACGTTGCGTCTACGACACTGGCAGCATTTAGTTAGAAATAATAGCAGAAACGGTCAAAAATATTTGAACAAAAACAGGAAATTTGGACAGTTATCCAGAATTTTGATCCGGATGTGCAACAATTTTAAAAAATTCAATTCGTTTTTGGAACCCACCTTATAAAAACAGACGACTATTCAGAAATGTTTCACAAATTTCACATCGCTTATTTTATTTCACTTATTTTCACAAGTTTCTAGTGGCGTAAAATAATAAGTTGAACTCATCGTTGGTGATCAATGTTTCAATCTAACTCATGTCTTCAATCTGGGTCAAAGCAGAATTTAAAAATTCATTTTTTTTTTCTAATAGTTCATTAAAGTGCATGAAAAGCCTGGCCACTGAACTGTTGCGATAAAAAAAAAATTTACTTCTGTTACTATAATTTGAAGATTAAAAAACATTGGGGTTTCGTCCAAACTTTTCGGAAAGTATATTTAGTGTTGATTCTCCAAAATAAAATTAATCTTGATGCAAATCTCAAATGCTAAACTTCTTTCTGTAAGAATAATATTAAACTTTAGCCAGTAGATAGAATTTAATCAGAATAGTATCCTACTGAATTTTCATATTTTAATGATGTCATTCCAACCTTTTTACATCATAGTCGTTTTTGCAAGAAATCATTTTGTCCACATTACCTATTATGATGGAAAACACCTTTTAACTTGTGTTCCATTATAAAATTCGTAAAAAGAGTTCATTGGAATTCGTTTAAGAGTCACAAATATTAGAAGACAAGCTGTGTGTATAGCAGTGGAATTAATACAAAAACAAACAAACAAAAAGAATCTGAAAGATAAAATACTCGAATCTATCTGTCTCTATTTTATATTTGATAAAGAAAACTAAAAAGATCTGAAAAGACACAGTGATCGAGTAATGTGTCAGGCAAGATGTTGAACATTAATGGGAAATTATTTATGTACATGTCTTTGAAAAATTTTAGGCATGCGCAGTCTTAAGTGAGTGCACGCATGCGCGTGAGCATGCGCGTGAGCATGCGCGCATCACTGGGTGCATGTTCAAATAACAGAGAATCAATATACTCCCTCTTTAAGAATGCAATGCGTTACTAAGTTTTTAACAAATATATGTTTAATTTATGTGTATGTATCTGATATTTTTCTACCGGGATATCGCTCTTCGTGCATGAATATATGTATGAATTTGAAGTTACCTTCTAAAGGCACTGTGAGCGTATTCTGTGTGTGTGTGTGTGTGTGTGTGTGTGTGTGTGTGTGTGTGTGTGTGTGTGTGCGTGCGTGCGTGCGTGTGTGTGTGTGCGTGCGTGCGTGCGTGTGTGTGTGCGTGTGTGTGTGTGTGTGTGTGTTGTAATTCATTCACGCTTATATAAATTCATTCTTGGCGTATTATTTATATGTGTGTGATCTAAGGAATGTACCTAGTTCTTAATGTATGCACATAATTAAGATAAGCTAGGTATTTGTAGATATGTATAAGTAAGCATCTGTTCGTAGGAAATGGGAGCGCCTCTGAAAAATAAAAATGTTTCAATAGATTTCCATGTGGTGAACCTCTTCACTTATAATAGAAATAATTTAAGAAATTAGAAAATTATGTGGATATGCGCATAGCATCGTGGCTATCAGCGCGGGAAATAGAAAAGGTATGTCAGATTCAAATGCCGGTCAAGTTCGTTGCATTCACATTCGTATAAAGGTATGAATCCATTTCTTCTACTCCCAGTTATAGATTAAATAGCAGATCAGACTGACTAGCATTCAGTCTAGGAGAAGAAAAACTTCGAATTCAAACCTGACGAGGGCAATTTGGAGACTTCTTGACACGATGTGCACAATTTCAATTTTTCTGAAAAGTGTTGCTGGTTTCATACAATCCTTCACCACTAGAATCAAATTATGTGTGTAGCACTCATAGGTTACCATACAGTGATATTATTTTCATTTTGATTAAAAATGTAAATGACATTAAAAAAAGAAACAAGAACTATACAACGTAATTAAATTCCTAATTTTACATACGTACTAAACTTTAATAAAAGCAAAACTCTTTCCTGGGTGCACTTAATGAATCTAATAATTATAAACTTATTATTCTCTCTCTCTCCATATATATATCCGGTTGGCCTGTGTTTCTCCAATTACTAGAATACACACACACACACACACACACACACACACACACACACACACACACACACACACACACATATATATATATATATATATATATATATATATATATGTTAATTTATTTTCTTACGCATCATCAACATTTTTACAGATCATCAATATTTTCTGGCTTTAAATGACAGAAAGTATTTTTTAGATTTTAAGAATTTTGGGGAGGTAATAGCGGGTAGAAGAGGTGAATTCATACCTTTCCCAAGTGAATTAAACGAACCCAAATGAAACTCAGGTATTCGATCTCCAATTCCGTGACGTTATTCATTACACCACCCGCACATCGAAGCATGCACCACCTGGTATTGATGTAAAAAAAAAAACGATATTTAATGAAGTCACTAGACCCAAAATATATGTCCGCTATGTAGACGGTATTTTTATTTTAGCAAAAAACAAACAAGAAATAGATCTTCTCAAAACCATATTTGAAAAAAAACTCTGTTCTTAACTTTACCTATGAACTGAGTCAAAAAAATAAACTCCCATTCTTAGACGTTCTTATAAAATATAGTAACAATACTTTTACCACCTTATTATATAAAAAAGCCACTAGCAGAAACACTTGCCACCTTAATTGTAAGACTGAATGTCCACTTAGATATAAAATAGTTATTAAAAAAATCCTAAAGAGAGCACACGAGAATTTATCCTCTCCTTTACGTTTTCTTAAAGAACTAAATAATGCAATAATGATTAGACTATTTCTTTGCAAAGTAACTAATAACGATACTGAGCATAGAAACAATAACATCCACAAAAGCCAAATACACGTCAACTATAAGCAAAATGAATTTTCACTTGGAAATATCATAGAGAAATAGACTACCCCAATCGACCCGAACAAGAAAATTAACTTATCTATTACAAAAAATTTAAAACAACCAACCTTATCATAAAAAATCACAGCACATCTGCAAAATCAAAACTACAAAAAAAAGCATTATTTACGAGTTCAAATGCTCATTAAGAAACTGTGTTCCTGATCTAGCCAAATTCATAAATAGTTACATCGGTTACACTACTACATGCCTATCCAGACGACTTACATTACACCATAGTTCTATTAGGATTCATTTAAATACACACACAAACCTACCAGGCTCTATCTGAAATATACCAGTAGAGAGTTTTTAGATACTTTGTGTCCAGAAAAGAAAACACTTGTATGAACACAGGAAAAATTAAATAAATAAAAAGCTTAACAGCAGTACTTTGTCAGTCGTCTTTAACGAAATATGTATAAAACAGAGATTGCTGCCTAAATACACAATTATATATATATATATATATGATAAAATATTGTTTAACGGCATGCTATACTTAAAGCTAAAAGTGGTCAATGTCAGAGATATGAGCGTTAGTAAATATAAAAGTGTGCACGAAGGTCAACAACAAGCTTCAACGCAATCTTCACTGAAGATGAAACAGACTGTTGCCCCTTGGTGTTGACCTCAGTGGCCATTAATACGAACGCACGCACACACACACACACACACACACACACACACACACACACACACACACACACACACATATATATATATATATATATATATATATATATATATATATATAGTTACGAATACGCATTATATAAAGGTATGAAATCCAGGTTCAAAAAAGAAAAATGAAAAAAGGTGGGTTCGTTCAGATGGGAACACACGAACATGTACCGACGAACAACAAACACAAGATTAACATTTGTAAATAAATTTTATGTAACAAAATACAAAATATAGGAAAAGTATGGAGGGACAGAGGTACAATTAATAAAAGAAAACTTAATTGATATTGGATGTCCGTTCAAACGTTTGTGTTTCAGGAATTGGGAGTTCGAATGTTCGTAATGACAGACAAAGTTACTGTAGAATGTTAAAAAAAAGTTGGTTGTTCTTTCTTCCGCATTGAAATATAGAATTCGGGAATAATGTTTGTGTCCCATTTCCCCTTGGTTATTTGGATTGCCTCCGAGATGAAAGTCAAATGTTTTCTTTGTATTTATTTGGGTGCAATCTTCATTTATCGTTCCCTCATTAAATAGCCAAATACATCCAAAATCTCCGGGATTAAATTCCCTTATACAAGAAGTAATGGAATAGGGTTGTGAGTTTATGTCTCATCCCTCACCATCGTATGATGAGATTCTATTTTTTTCTCGCGAACTGTTGTCGGTGGAGGTCATTGGGAAACTAGAATTACAATATCAAAATCCCACTTGTCATGTGAGCGTAGGTGACCGATTCTTACTCACTTTCTTAGGGGGTTGTTGTGAATTCTTCAGGACTGCTGAAATCAGCAAGGTCCAATAACACGTGTACTACCTGGTCCTAAACATCAACTCTTTCAAATAATTCCAGAAGTTCAACCAGGACAGCATGACTTGTTTTCCTAACCTGGTTATGACTGCTACTGAAGTATTTCACAAGAAGAATGTAAGCGGTGACAGCATTTGGAAAGAAGTTCCTGTACTCTTGACAGTACATTGCTATATGAGAAACCTGTTCTACCAGATCAGAGCGAGCTGTTGTTTCACCATCACTTGACAGGCGTACCATGGTCCGTAGGACAGCAATACATTTCTCTTCAACGTTGCCAACTGAACGTAAAGTTTCTAGAATTCTTCTTGCTATCAACTGATAGCTGAATGAATTGTCGCTATCGATAGATTTTTCCAGCTTCTGAAGTGCTGTAAGGTTGTCATCTAAACAGAAAGATTTCCCACAATTTCCACATTCCAATCTATATCCTAAAGATAAATTGTTTTCCTGGATATTTTCTGATTCCTCCTGATAGAAGTTGATGCCCTCTCCCCATGTTGTAGGAAACCACTGCCTAGTCTTCCGAAGCTGGGATATGTGGAGGTCCCCACTTCCTCATCAACAGATTGTTTTCAACAAATATCATGTTTGAACTTTCCCCAACTCTTCTTTTGGCAATGCGTGATTAAAAGATCCCCTGTTCTATTCTGAGTTGTTTCCTTGATGGGCAAACATTTATAGCGGGCTCTACATTACCAACGCTATTCTTTTTCTTGAAGTTATCAGGGGCTATGTCGTGATTTAAAAAGGTATGGGACAGGTCGATTATCTCCTCCCTTATAAAATTATATAAATGATAAAGTCTTTGATTTATTACACGGAAGTATAATGGGTCGCAATGAAAAATGAGTCGCAGTAAAAAAAAAAGGTTTGAAAAATATTTTGATATACAACCACAACACTTTCTCGTAGACTAATCCAGACCAAAGTGCAAAAAACAAAATATATAGAAACGCAAAACATACAAGACAACTCCTTGTTAATAACACAATAAAACTCAGCAGCAAAACAAACCGTAAAAAAGATTACAAATTTTAGAATCTGCGCCAATATTCAACTGAAAACAACCGATGATCAGTAAAATCAATTATTATTCTGTGAGAGACTTCTAAAATATATTATGTAATAATCTACACTATGTCACATTCACAGACAAAGAACAAAATAAAATTAAATAAATTAAAATAACACCGCGCTCACGTGATAACACAGACAATCAAAATTTTAAATTTTAAATCATCACAAAATGCAAAAATCAATAGATTTTGAATTTTTTTTTTGTTTCTTTTATACTTGATAATGACTGAAGCCAGAATTAACCTTAAATGTGCACAGTTGCTCTCTGACTTTAACACAAAGAAACGGAAATTAATACGTCAACAAGAATAATTGATTAAAGACACAATAGACATAACAAAAGATACTTGATATATACATATGCATATATATATATATATATATATATATATATATATATGCATATATATATATATATATATATATATATATATATATATATATATATATATATATATATATATATATATATATATATATATATATACACGTGTGTGTGCGTGAGTATGTCAGAGAGAGGTAGCTATATTTAGACAGGAAGTATTCATCCAAACAAATTTGATTTATATATATATATATATATGTGTGTGTGTGTGTGTGTGTGTGTGTGAGTGTGTATGTGTGTGTGTATACATATATATATGTATATATATATATATATATATATATATATATATATATATATAGAGAGAGAGAGAGAGAGAGAGAGGGTATTGTAATCGAAATTGTATCTAAAATGTCCATGCTCATGCTATATTATTTTGTTCAAGTACTTTCGACCGTCTTAGTCATTTTCAAGAATATATTTTTATATAAATACATACATATATATATATATATATATATATATATATATATATATATATATATATGTGTGTGTGTGTGTGTGTGCGTGTGTGTGTTTAGGCAGTATTCCTTCTTTCATGTGTATTTCATTGAATACGACAGACAAGGTGCTTTGATTTATTTTTTAATACAATTTATCATGTGATAAATATTTTTATCTTTTCAGATGATAAATTATATAAAAACTGTCCGAATGTTCTTTTTATCCGAGCACTTTCGGCTATACATTCGGCTATTTTCAAGGTCTAAATATTTTAACTGTTAAATAAGTTTGTTGCATGTATGTATTTATATAATGTTTTCATTTTCAAAACACGCTCAAGATTTTGTGCCCCTGTTCATTGTTGATATTATTGAGTGTTGTTTTTTGTTTTTATTAAAGTTTTCATTATTTTTAGCCATTTTTTGCATGTAGATATATTAGTCGACAAGTATGTTACGAATAGGTCCGGTAGGTCACCATGAATATTTATATCGGACCTAATTGAGCTATGGTCAGAAAGGTGTAGAGTGAGTCTTCGTATCAAACCTGTAGTATGGCCTATATAATTACAGTATATCCCGGATATAAGAGAGTTGTCGGGACCAGAGAAGAAGTCTGTTATATCCGGGTTTCTCTTATATCCGGGTTTGGTCTATTTTGTTTAGGTAAGTATGGCTCTAATTTGGGACCAGAGAAAATCTCTCTTATATCCGGGTTTCTCTTATATATGGGTCTCTTATATCCGGGTTACACTGTATTTACGAATTTTGATTGATCAGGAATACAATTCCTAAATCAACGCATCTTGTCTGTTCTATTCAATGAAATCTACACACACACACACACACACACACACACACACACACACACACACACATATATATATATATATATATATATATATATATATGTATATATGTATATATATGGGATAACGATATATAAATTTTTATATATCAAGGACAGTTTTGGAGGAAAGATGTATTATATACGGTTACATCTAACGTCACACAAAAACTTTTTCCACTATCATATATCTTTCCTCGATATATATATATATATATATATATATATATATATATATATATATATATATACATATATATATAATTGATTTAATTTTTATTACTTCAAACGTTATTTTAGTGTATACCTGTATTTAAAATAGGCGCTCCGTTGTATTTTAAACAGCATGTGTCTATCGAGCGGTCTAAGGCACAGAGGAACAGAAGGTGGTTTCTTCTAACAAAGGGAGCGCAAGCTCGAGCTCTGCATGAGAGCACATTTTCTTCAAGATTTCGCGAGTCCGCATGCCGATATACGTAATACACACTATTTAAAATAAAACAAAGCGTCTACTGCAAATACGAATATCCACTAAAATAACGTTTAAAATAATATGTATAAGTAGACACTGAGGTCAACATTGAGTGGCGACAGTCTGTTTCATGCTTGGACACAAGCTTTAGGCCACACACACACATCTATCTCTCTCTCTCTCTCTCTCTATATATATATATATATATATATATATATATATATATATATACATATATATATATATATACATATATATATATATATATATATATATATATATATATATATGAAATGATGTCAAACATGGTTTATATCCAACAGTATGATAAAAAATGCGAATAGAAACGTTTATAAATTTAACATATTTCGCTTTTATTTAAGATGCATCAAAATATCTAGTTAACAGTAGATTGAAGGTAATTTTTCATATCATATATTTGACCTTATCGAACTTATCAGACTTACCATTAAAATAGGAGTAAATAGGAGTGTCATCAGCATAGGTACCGAGTCAAGAACAGATGTCATCGGGAAGGACATTGATGAAAATTGATAACAAAATATGTTCAAGGATAGATGTTTCTCTGTGGCACCCGCACTAATGTAAAAAGATCTAAAAGAGTGACTGTTCAAGAAAACTTTCAAGGTTTGATAAGATTGAATCAGATCAAAAATTTGCCTGGAAATACCATAATTGTACAACCTGTGAAAAAGACCAGCACAACAAACACCTTCGATGTATCCAAAGTAACAGCTCGAGTTTCACAATTCCTATCTAAGGCTTGACAGACTCTTCAGCAATAACCGTTGAAATATCAACAGTTGGCCTAAAGAAGCGAAAGCTATATTGCTTGTCTGAAAGAGGACCCTGCGAGATAAGATACTGAACCAATTTGGATTTGATTAGAACCTCTACGACATTGCCAAAAAGTGGCAGAAGGTTTATAAGCCGATATTTTGCAGGATAACATGGTTCGCCTGAATTCTTATAGACGGGAACTACAGAAAAGGATTTCCAACAAGCAAGGATGAAAGAAGGCATTTATTTTAGAGTTTAGAGAGAAATACATTCATACATTCATAGATATATACCGGGTGTAATAGTAAAATTGTCCAAATCGTGTAAAAGCATGGGATAGTTGTTCAAAATTGTTCAAAATGTTTAATTAAAAAACACAAAACTAAGTTTCGATTTTCCAGGTTTTCTGATAAGACATTTAGCCATCTTGACAACATTTTTGTAAGAATCACTGAAAACCCCTTTCAGTTATTCAGCTAGAAAGAGAACAGGATAAATCGTTTTGTGTCAGCCCCACTGTCTTCCCAACTGAGCAATGGTGAGAGGAAAAAGACCACCCAGGCTTTCCGTAATGGTACCAACATTCATACTCATGCTTCCATCTTCAAAATCCATTCAAGAACCATGAAGAGAACGGTGAATAAGTTTCGAAAAAAAATGGAACAGTAGAGAGGATCAGGGGGTGACAAAAGGAAATGGGATCATCATTTCAATTTAGTGCTAAATAGATTAATTAGTTAAGCTCCAACTCAATTCATAAGATGTTTGGCATGTGAGAGAGAGAGAGGAGTTTCAGCTATGACAATCCAAAGAGCAGTGAAAAAAGAATTGAAAATGCAATCGTACGTGGAACCTGTGAGGCACCTTGTTACTCCAGGACAGAAAGTTAGAAAGGTCGAAGACCATCTTGAATAAGTTGCAAAATGATCCTGGAATAATATATATATTTGAACTTTATTTGAATACTTCATGAGCTCCCGATTCTTAGCTATGATTAATTAATGATGAACACGTCATTTTCGTTTATGATTAATTTCATCACGATTCTTCTGTTAAGTGTAATTATACATTCTTATTGCTCAAAGTAGAGTTCAATAGTATTTTAAAAACTTCGGAGAATTCCAGTAAGATATCTTTAATCATTTCTAAGATACAACGGTTCAGAGTTTAATTTAACAACCGAACAATTTTGCTGTTGCACGATTTGGACAATTTTGCTGTTATTCCCGGTGTATGTGGGGAAAATATATGACAAAATGGAAAAAACGTTTTCGTGTGAGGCGTTTCGTCTTTCAGGACTTCATCAAACTAAATTTGTTATGATCGTGTGACTACACTTGCGCTCAAACGAGGGATTCTGGGAATTCTAGAAGTGATGGAAACAAAAAGAAAAATAATCTAAATGAACTCGCTAGATTTAAAAAAAATTAATTTAAAATTTAAAATTCCCAGCATCCCTCGTTCGTGCGCATGTGTAATCGCACGATCATAACAATTTTAGTCTGATGAAGTCCTGAAGGACGAAACGCGTCACAATAAAATTTTTTCCCACTTTGTCATACATTTTCCTCTATATTGTTCTTGATATATAAGATATATAAAAAATATATATCGTTATGATATATATATATATATATATATATATATATATATATATATATATATATATATATATATATATGTGTGTGTGTGTGTGTGTGTGTGTGTGTGAGGCTGCGTAGTGCGTAGGCTTTTTATTTGTTTATTCTATTTAATTGAATGTATATACAATATCTGAGAAACTGACCCAAACCTATGTGAAAAGCATGAAATATATTTTGCTTTTAATTGCTGCATTTTCTCTCTCTCTCTCTCTCTCTCTCTCTCTCTCTCTCTCTCTCTCTCTCTCTCTCTTTCACACACACACACGCACACACATTATCAAGACACACACATAGTGAAAAAAGGAAAGAGAGAATGAGGGGAGAGAGGGGGTGCTCCTCTAAAAGAGTTTATTTAAGAGGAATTTTATCAGTATTATTTATATCAGTATATATGTAAAATCTTAATTCTTCGTAAATATCTGTATTAATTTCATAGTCAAACATTGGTAAAAACTCATATCCGTGAAATTAGAGATTTACAAAAGAGTGAAAGTACATAAACATTCATAAAGATATAATTAAAGCTATTAAAAAGCGTTTGTCTCGAAGAAGGTAATTCAAATTACCCCGTATATATGTGTGTGTGTCTGTGTGTGTGTGTGCTTCCAAGAGTATAATCCCTCAGTTATTGGACCCAAACCCATTTGACAGTTATTAATATTAATAACTGGTATATAGTATTTCACTTTTTTTTAACTTTGTAATTAATTTTTGTACCTATTTAATATTCCACAGATTTTGGCTTCCTAAGGATACATGTTTCCAAAATGTAAAATATTATGCAAAAGGAAAAGTGAAGGAAATGCCTTATAAAATTTTAATAGTTTTTTTTTTAATCATTTTAATGAAGCTTAGAGATCCTTTCTTTTAAAATGAAGTTCTAGCTGCATTTAAGTACGGCTGAGATAGATTCACATAAAGAACTGAGAACTTGATAAATCTTCTAAAATGCCTGAAATTTTCTTGATCACGACTGTCGTCAAATGCCTCAAATCCAGAAACATTTAGTTTTAAAGGCTAAAAATATAAAGCGTTAACTGCGCTTAGTATAATGGATATCGGCGTAGAAGGTCGAATAGGGAAACTGGGTCCAAACCCCGGCCTTGTCTGTAGCATTCACTTTCGCACAAATGCCCTTGGAAAAGGCATGAATCCATTTCTTCCAACCACAGGTATGGGTTAAATAGCAGGTTAGATTGGGTACTCTAGCCTCGGGATGCAACTAGCCTAACAGAAGAAAAACTCTGAATTCCAAACCGTAGAGAAGGCAACGGGAAACCACTCCACTGTCATTTCCCAAGAATGTATGGCAATCCAAATATAATAAGGAAAATATTCTGAAGAGACATGACATAAAAAAACACTAAAAATGTGTTAGGCTGACAATAATTCATTTTGATCAGAAGACATTAGACTAATTAGTTTCTATGCCTTGGGAAAAACACCTGATTTGAAAATCTTTTGGTCAAGGTATGTTTTTAATACCAAAAGGACTAGAGATTTTAATTAAAAATTAAAATCTTAAGCCATTTATTTAGGCTCAACAAGATGTGAATATTTAGTAAATTTATTTAGCTGATAATCAATTTAAATACCTCCATTACTTGACTTTACCACGGAAAAAAGCTTAGTTAATTGCACTAAGACGAGGTAAATCCTTTTAAAGATATTTTAAACATTCATTTTTATAAACTTTTCGTCTTTAGACATTAAGCTTTTGACATGTGTAAAACGCTACAGAAGGGTTTATTTAAGGCTATACGGTATTTAGATAATTATTACAATAAGGTAAAGTCTGTAATAATAGTTATGGTAATCAAAATCGGAGATACCAAAATCAAGCAGGTGCGGAAATTTAAACATATGGGAAGTGTTGACAGAGGATAGAAAGTGCGATACTGAGATCCGAAGATAGCCAAGGAAGCATTCCAAAAGCTCAGAAGAGTGCTGAGAAATATAACAGTTTCGTTAGAAACAAGGAAAAGAGTACTTAACTGCTATGTGATATCTGTACTCTGTGTAACAGTGAGTGCTAGACGATCTCGTCAAAGATGAAAAGGCAACTTGAAGCAACAAATATCTGCTTCTACAGAAGGATGCTGAGGTTATCGTGGACCAAACATGTGAGTAACGACGAAATTTTATAGAAAATGGAAACAAAAAACTGTAGAAAAAAGGAAACTAATACTTAACATTAGGAAGAAGCAGTTGGGGTTTCTAGTGCATATAGTGAGGAAGGAGGGCTTAGAAAATCTGATACTCAAGGTCCAGACAGAGGGCCTGAGAGACAGAAGAAAACAAGACATAAAATAATTAATGTGCTTGTGGAACAGGGCTTAGGAGAAATTTTAAAAAAGACAAAGTATTTACACTATTTACATTGTTTGTGCTGTTGTCCTCATCTTATTTGTTATATTAACGACGTTTCGACTGTTGTATGCTCCGGTCTTCTTCAGATGATATACGTTGCAATTTCGTACCGAGCGCTTTATTTCGTCCACTGGGATAGATTGACCACAAGGACGCATAGCTCAGTGGTTGAAGTAATCCAGCGATTTGACCCAAATAGTAGGGAGTGAGCCATAGCAGAGATGAACAAAAGCTTGGAAAGTTGAGTTACTAAAGAGAAGTAATTGAAACTGAGATGTCCAGAAATGTCATGTTACATGGAAATAGAACAATCTAGTCCAGTGGACGAAATAATACGAAATTCCAGCGTATATAACTGAAGAAGGCTGGAGCATACAACGGCCGAAATGTCGTGAATATGACAACAAAGATGAGGACAACAGTCCGAACAATGTAAATAGTGTAAATAATTATAATACCTCATTTTAGAAATATAGACAGAAGAAGACAAACTTTATTAAGAGCTACAGGAAGTTGTAGAAAATCATGATCGCCTATGTCCTGACGGGACATAGCACATGAAGAAGCCAAATTCCAAATACGATCTTTCGGCGTTTTTATTGTTCAGGCGAGTTTTCCAAACTGCTAACTGTAACGTCTCTTCGCTTGAATAAGTTGCTCTGTGAATTTTTGATTCTTTCAAACTTGGCGTTATCATCTTGTCTTCTATCACATTTTCTTTTCTCTTTCTTCACGCCATCCATATGTGTCTGCCTTACCCAGTACGATTTAGTGAATTAAAGAGAAAAGAAATGAATAATATATAACTTGGACGAAATAAAAGATTCCATTTAATAATCACGTCGGTTGTGACAGACACCTAACGGAAAGATGTGGATGTAACAGAGAGAGTTTGGGAGTCACACACAAACACACACACATATATTTTTTTTAATTAAAATTGGAGTAGATTTGAACAGCGAAATTAGATTAGAACAATTTTGATGGGAATCTGATCTAGCCCATTTGGAAGTGAGTCATTAGGAAGACAATGAAAGATGATCGAGATAATTTTCATCGGTTAAAATTTGAAATAGAGCTTACTAAGGCTATGAGGAACTATGAAATTCACATGATTTGGGGTTGAAGGCAGCACTCGTGATAATCGACTAAGGGCCAAGGGTCGATTTATGATCAGCCAGGTTTATCTATATAAACGCTCACAGAAATCTGTTAAAAGAGTGGTTGGCTCGTCAGCGGTCGGGTGCTACTATTATTACTACCACTGGAAACGGAAACGTCGAACAAGCTACAATAATCAAAAGGTTGTTTTTGGGGCTCGCCTGTCGTCGAGTGCAGTCGAGCTTGGTGGGGAGATATCGGAGACTGGAAGTGACGTCACGGATTGGAACAAACTCCCGCTAACGTGTAAGTATCGATGCTTCTGCTACCACGAAGATTACTACTACTGTTACTACCGCCGAGGAGGAACGCAACTATAAACTCTAAGCCGCGCACAGAAATCTTTATCTCTCCATCGCAAGAGTCGTATATCGTTCTGAGACAATTTCACAAGCTAATCACAACCCATTCTCTCTCTGTCTAGAATCCAGTGTATGAGTTTTTACATCAATTATTTTCTTTTCTGTAATCTTTTTCTTATCTATACTATTCTTATCTGCTATATAAAAGACATTAACAATTCAACCATTAAATAGTTGTTTATCCGGCTTTCTGCATATATATATATATATATATATATATATATATATATATATATATATATATATATATATATATATATATATTGGTGGATTCTAAATTTCTTAGCACAGACTCTTCGGCTGTGTCTACATCTTCAGTCGACCGTGAATGTATAAACATCAATTCTGCTTTCTGGATCAAACCAAACACAACGTGGGCAGGAAGCAGGATTAATCCAGTGGACCGGTTGAATGATCTACGGATGCTCAGGGGACCTACGGTCACTCCCTTAAGTTCGGTTAAGACCGAGTAGACACCTCAATCCAGAGAGTAAGACGTCGGAGGTTGAGGGGCTGGGGCTAAAGTGCTAGATGGATAATGGAGTCAAAATGCCGTATCTGAAAGAATTATTCCATAATTTCTCTTTGCTATTTTAGATCGACTCGAAAAATCCTCTGTAAAAAGAGTGACCGCCATTTGATGGAGTTCATAATTACAAAATATTGACCTTCAAAAAACAATTTATAATCTTGCCACGCCTTCTTATCCACAACTGAACATACAGCGAATACAGCGGATATCAAATTTCTTGTCCAACGCCTTTGTTAAAATTTATGTACTGGGTTCATACAAAAGACATATGCCCACTGTTGCTCAGAAGAGTTCAACTTTGATTTCACATGGTAGACTTGATTTTCATATTGCTCTCGTCTTTTGTAATGTAATCAAAAGGTGGGTCACATACAACAGAAATGAGTAATAATCAAATTAAAAGGAATAAATAGAATTAAGGCAAAAGTGAAATACGTTGTTATTTTTCCAAAAAGAATTTAGGATATAAAAAATAGAGTAAGGAACTTTTTCAATATGTCTAATCAATATGAAAATCAAACGAGTTTTATGTCAATCAAAGTAGAAATAATGTATTTTGAATTCCCGTTGTATTGAGAAATTCTATTTCCCAGTTAAACAACCGAAATAGCTTTTTGCATTATGTAAAAAAAGGGAAGTTAGAAATGACTAGAAGACTGTCTGACATTCTAAAAATATAGAGCATGTTAAGAGACATTAAAAATGGCGGAGAATAGCCGTGAAAAATAATGACTATGTTCTTGACAAGGATGGGAAAATTATCCATTATAATTTTCTCACCTCGAAATTGTTTAACTGGTGATGTTATTGCCACCTCATACTTGATGCGTGTTAAAGATTTAAAATCTAAACAACTGATAGTAGACATTGAACATTTCGGTGTCAAGTAATACACAGATCATCGAGTTATAATTTTGTAGTGAGTTCGAGCCTCACTGGGTGCCTCATACTTATGATCTTGTGCTCAAACTATGAGAAACTTAGTAAATAATAGACTTTATTCTGTTATTTGAATTGTTATCGAAAAGTTTTTAATCAGCTCTTTATATGAATAAAGAAGAGACTATATAAATGAAAATGCTGTCTAGAAATAAAACATTTTGTAAATTGGGTTTCGAATTTCATTTATTTCCATTCAAAACTGCGTTGTTTCCTTAGTATTTCAGCAGAGGACTTTTTATTTTCTAAACTACATTTAATATTTCATGCTTAAACTTATAACTCGTTTGAAGATATCTGCATATTTGTCAAACTGAAAATTTGACAAGTCGTGACCATTTTGTCAAGATTTTAAATGCTTATAATTATTTGAATTTTCGACTTTTGTTTGGACTTCATCAGCCATTATCGATATCTGTAACGATTTTAGTGTTGAATTGTTCTCTGATTTGGCAATCTACATAAAAGTCAACTGACAGAGACGCAGCTGAGAGAAATAAAATTTGAGGTGGTCAGTCCCGGGGAACAGCTTCCCGGGCCTACTCTCCACCATTACACTAAAGAAGGATGTCGGTAGTCATACCGATGCCAGCGCAACCGACGGTTGCGGAGGCTGGGCAATTTTTGTCCCTGCCCCGGGTGTACGCGCTCGGGTTCGCCACGATATACTCGACCTTGTGTCACATCCCATCTCAGTGGGGAGACCAGAGTAAATAAACTTAAAAAGCAACTGTCATACATATTGATACCAGTTTCCGACATATGTTGCAAAATGGCACTCCAGATGAACTAATAATTGTAGCAACAATTTTGCGAAACTTTTGGAAAGAACTGCGCAAAAATTCAAAAATTTCCCTGTTTAATATCGCTACCATTAACTTATTGTCTCCTTGTTTAAATTCCAATACGACTTCTCGAGATTGCAAGAAAGGATTTTACTAATCATCTCTTTTGACATGTTATTCTGTGGTGGCACGGAGCAAGCGAAGGACCGGATATTAACCCTCAGAGGTTTAGACAGCAAATGACCAATACTGGTCTCTGCGCACCCGGCTCCACGCAGAATTTCCGGTGGAAAACTAAAAAGAAATAAAAAGAATGATAAGCAATTTTCCACCAATTAAACAGCTCCGCGCCATACCCAACAGTTTGTTTCAGCAGACTGACTCTGATCCGAAGGGCACACATAAATAGAGCGATAAATTCACTTCTAAGACAGAAAGCTTTGAAGTACCGTCAGTGAATGTCGCTACGCTTTTCTCACCCGTGAAACCCGATGCCTTCAGCCTTCCTTCACCAACGGAGATATCAAAGGACTCCTACCAACCCATTGACCTCACCTTTCATCTCCTGTGACCAGCACGCCATGAACTTAAGTATTAACAAAAGACACTTATATTCTTTTAATAATCGGATTTCTCTTCTATGAATGAACATTTTGTAACGGACTTTGTGCGTGTAAATCAAGAAACATTGTACTATTCATTGATGTTGTATTTAAATACAAAGTGTTTTTGATATACCCTTCTCTTTCGTATGTTATTTTGTTTATGTTATGGTGACCTCAATTTGATCGCTTGTTGAACCTTTAGGCCAAACTAACGGCTGTCCCGGACTGCTACTATTTATCTACCTTCTGATACAAGCAACAATTAACAACGAGAACTCTACACCCCATCACCATAAGTGGTGACCAAGACGTGATTTTAACACATATATATACACGCACGCACAAAAAAAAAAAAAAAAAAAATTGAACTGTCAAAAATTAGAATTTTTATTCAACACAAACCAAAAACATGGCAGATGACGCTGAAGAAACTACAATTAATCAAAACCAACCAATCCAAGCTGTTGCGATAAAACCACCAAACTTCATTGAATCAAACGTAATAGCTTGGTTTGCGATAATGGAGGCGCAATTTAATATTGCAAATATAAGACAGACCAGTCAAAAATTTTTTAACACTTTGGCAGCTCTCCCTGTGGACGTAGTAGGAAATATACAGCCAACTATACTGCAATCAAAAGATTACGACGCACTAAGAGAAGCAGTGACGGGCGCTTACGAGAAAACAAAACCAGAGATGCTGGACAAATTAATGTCGTCATCGACTGTAACAGGTCGTCCCTCAGTATACCTGAATGAACTTATGTCATTAGCAAGCCGAATTGGCGTAGGGGACGATATCGTACGTCACAAATTTATTCAAGCCCTACCTGACTCCATTAAACCAGTGGTAGCGGCACAAGTCGATTTAGACACAGATCGCCTTGGAAGAATGGCGGATGACTTACTATTATATTTTAACAAACAAGACACCGCACATATTCGACAGATTTCGGGGAAGCAAAGGGATGAACAGCAAAATAAAAATGAAACTAAAAGGATACATGGCTGTTCCCACAGTGAAAATAAATTCCCTACCAGTGTTCGCCCTTTTAACAAGGACCAAAAACCTCTAATTTGCCGAGCGCATTTATACTTTGCGGAACGTGCAAAATTTTGTAAGCCGTGGTGCAGATGGCCAAATAAACGGAATGTTCAAATGCAACCCAACTCTCGCCCAAATTCACCAGTTCCTCGCGAGATTTCGGAAAACTAACTAGGCGAGAGGTGTTAGCTTCCATTTCCTCGCCGCTTCTCATTGTAGCCGCACGGTTAGGAGCTCAAAGTTTAAATTTTATTGTGGATACAGGAGCTGCCGTATCTATACTTCCGAAGAGATATTTAAGCGGAGCTGTAACATACCCAACCAATATCTCTTTAGTGTCTGCCAACGGTCAAAAGATTGAATGCTCAGGACAAGCAGTACTGAATCTAACACTACGGAACCTCAGACGAGAATTTACCTGGACATTTATAATAGCCGAAACTGCTCAGCCACTCCTAGGATACGATTTCCTAAACCATTTCGGGCTAATGGTGGACTGCACAAACAATAAGCTGATTGATAAAATGACTAATAGACAATCCGATGCACATCCATCGTCTATTATCATGAATATAGATTTAGTACCGAATAAAGATGCTAACAAAATGGTACGAGCAATTCTGGAGAAATACCCAAACTTAATTTCTCCTCATCGCGACACGAATGCAACAAAACCAAAGATATTCCATAGAATAGAAACTGGTAGCAACCCTCCTACTTTCTCCAGAGCCAGACAATTATCAGCTCAGAGATGTGAAATTGCAAAAGAGGAATTCAAGAAACTCCTAAAGGCAGGAATAATTTCCCCTTCAAACTCTGAATGGAGTTCAGCCTTACATATGGTACCGAAGTCAGACGGCACATATAGACCTGTTGGCGATTACAGACATTTAAATACCATAACAAAAGCCGATCGATATCAAGTCCCAAATATAAATTCCTTGTCTTCGAAGCTTCATAATAAGAAGTTCTTTTCAAAGATAGACCTGTCGTCTGCTTATCATCAGATACCTGTACATCCGGAGGATGTTTGCAAGACAGCCATCTCTACCCCTTTTGGGTTATTTGAATATAACTATATGCCTTTCGGACTGCGGAACGCATCATGTACTTTTCAGAGAATGATGGACAATATCTTTCGTGATACTGATTATACCTTTGTATATATCGACGATATCCTTATATTCTCAGAAGATGAAGAAACTCATTCCAAGCATATCGACCTAGTACTACAAAAACTGAGTGAGTACGATTTTAAAATTTGTCTCTCCAAATGCATATTTAGTGCTAATGAATTAGACTTTTTAGGATTTCATATTTCTGCTAGTGGTCTCAAACCCAGTGCTAAAAAGTTGAATGAATTAAGTGAATTTCCTCAACCAAACGATTCCAAATCACTACGCCGATTCATCGGAATGGCAAATTTTTACAGAAAACTTGTGCCAAATTTCAGCGATATCATACTACCCCTCACGGAAAAAATACGTTTAAACCAAAATTCCAAGTCATTAACCCTAACAAAGGAAGAAATTGAATCTTTCGAAAATATGAAAAAGTCTTTATCAAATGTAACTGTTTTGGCTTTCCCCAGCTCGAAAGCTAACAACTATCAACTTGTAACAGACAGTTCGAATTATGCGGTGGGTGCAGCACTTCATCAAATGATTGATAATCAACCCATCCCCATAGGTTTCTTTTCAAAGAAATTATCCCAAACCCAACAAAAATATTCTACTTTTGACAGAGAACTACTAGCTGCCTATCTAGCAGTACTCCATTTTAAACATTTAATAGAAGGCAGAAATGTAATGTTACTGACGGATCACAAACCACTTTGCAGTGCTTTTAAAAGCCAGTCTTCCTTAAAATCAGATAGACAACAGCGTCACCTCTGTTTTATCAGCGAATATGTAAATGACATTTCACATATAAGAGGTTCACAAAATATAGTAGCTGATTGTTTATCACGACCTGTCAACGCGATCACTATTGATATATGTGACTTACAAGAAATAATGAAGCATCAAGCTACTGACAATGAAATTCAGGCATTCAAAGATCAACTGAAACCATACACAATAAATCAAAATGAAACCATATTATGTGACACGACATTACCTTTTCCACGACCTTTTGTGACTGAAAAGCTCAGAAAATCGGTATTTGACAGTCTGCATAATCTATCACATCCAGGAATAACATCTTCAAGAAAAATAATAAAATCCAGATACTATTGGCCGAAGATGGACAAGTCAATAAAAACCTGGTGCACAGAATGCCAGCACTGCCAACAAGCAAAAATAATAAAACACACAAAGAGCAAAGTAAATCCATTTGAATTACCTTCCAGTCGTTTTGAAACGGTGCATGTGGATATTGTCGGTCCCTTACTACCAGTAAAGAACCAAACTGACCCTTATTTTTCACCATATCGATATTTATTAACATGCATTGATAGAAATACGAGATGGATAGAAGCATGCCCAATAACAGAAATTACGGCAAAATCAATATCAACGGCTTTTGTCAATCTGTGGATCTCCCGATTCGGGGTTCCTCTTCATGTCGTTACGGACAGAGGAAGCCAATTTGAATCCGAATTATTCTCAGAACTATCAAAAATAATAGGCTTCCACAGATTACGAACAACGGCGTACCATCCGCAAACGAATGGATTAGTTGAGCGAGCACACAGAACTTTAAAAACGGCTATTATAGCCAGGAAAGAATCGTGGTTGTCAGCTCTTCCTATCGTCCTTTTGGGAATGAGGATAACACCTAACGAATCAAACTATTCTTCATTTACTGCAGTAACAGGGAGTCATGCACAAGTCCCCCGATTGTTAATTGACTCTATCAAGAACGAGAATAGTGAAATGACAAACTCGCACGTTAAAATTCTAGCCGACGAGATGCAAAAATTTGACATGGACAAATTATCCAGGGGACACCTGCATACAATACCTAATTCTTACATTCCAAAAGATTTACAAACATGTAAAAGTATCTGGCTAAGAACAGACAGAGTAAGAAAGCCATTGGAAGCTCCATACACAGGTCCATTCCAAGTATTAAGTCGTCATGAAAAATATTTTACTATTAAAAGATCGGATGACGTACATAGTAATGTTTCAATAGATAGACTAAAACCTGCATATATTTCTGAAAATATAAAATCAAAAGATTCCATTGGATCAAGACCGGATTTGGATAACTCCCTATCTTGTTCCGAAGAAACTAATGATAACAAACCAGAAACTAGAACGAAGTCCGGTAGAACGGTTAAATGGAAGAAAGAAAACACATATTTTTATTACTAAAAAAAACAAAAAAAAACAACAACAAAAAAACAACAACAACAACTCCGTTTACTGGGGCGAAAGTTATGTGGTGGCACGGAGCAAGCGAAGGACCGGATATTAACCCTCAGAGGTTTAGACAGCAAATGACCAATACTGGTCTCTGCGCACCCGGCTCCACGCAGAATTTCCGGTGGAAAACTAAAAAGAAATAAAAAGAATGATAAGCAATTTTCCACCAATTAAACAGCTCCGCGCCATACCCAACAGTTTGTTTCAGCAGACTGACTCTGATCCGAAGGGCACACATAAATAGAGCGATAAATTCACTTCTAAGACAGAAAGCTTTGAAGTACCGTCAGTGAATGTCGCTACGCTTTTCTCACCCGTGAAACCCGATGCCTTCAGCCTTCCTTCACCAACGGAGATATCAAAGGACTCCTACCAACCCATTGACCTCACCTTTCATCTCCTGTGACCAGCACGCCATGAACTTAAGTATTAACAAAAGACACTTATATTCTTTTAATAATCGGATTTCTCTTCTATGAATGAACATTTTGTAACGGACTTTGTGCGTGTAAATCAAGAAACATTGTACTATTCATTGATGTTGTATTTAAATACAAAGTGTTTTTGATATACCCTTCTCTTTCGTATGTTATTTTGTTTATGTTATGGTGACCTCAATTTGATCGCTTGTTGAACCTTTAGGCCAAACTAACGGCTGTCCCGGACTGCTACTATTTATCTACCTTCTGATACAAGCAACAATTAACAACGAGAACTCTACACCCCATCACCATAATTCTACGGTAAAGATCTACTGGGGAGTAAGAGTATTTTTACCAGCAAACCAATCTAATCTTATTTCTGCATATTTCTCGAAAGCAAATAGACGAATTAAAACATTTGATTGCAATACTTGATGGCAGTAAATAGGTGTCAAGCTGTGATTTAAATCAGTTCTTTCAACAAAAATATAGCTTAACCTCTGGATCGAGCTTATAAAGTGGCTGAATGGATCTGAGAAAAGAAACATGTTTATATCTTAGGAAATTCCCTCGTAGTTTTTCAGGTGATAGTTGAAAATTTTACCAGAAGAAATTCAATGTGAAAAGTGTAACGACAAAAGTACGCAGGTGTAGGCTTTAAAGCCTACACCTGCGTACTTAGAACTGAGACGTAGATGACACCGTTTTGATGGCAGACACAGAAAGAAAACTACAAGACCACCCCCAAAAAATAGTAAATAAAAGAGAAAATAAAAGATTAACCATGAATTGTAAGAAGACAGAGTGTATGGTTGTTATTAAAAAAAAGCCCAAGATACAATCTACGAAGTGGATACATCAAAATCAAACTAGAAGTTTAGATATCTGGCAAGTGTTTTAACAGGTGGCAAAAAATGGGACACCGAAATCCGAAGGCGAATTAGAATAGCAAAAGATGTTTTCCAAAAACTAAGCAAAGTATTAAGAAACGGGAACATTTCGTTAGAAGTAAAGAAAAAAGTGCTGAACTACTATGTAATATCAGTCTTCCAATATGGCAGTGAATATTGGACAATCTCCTCACTGATGAAGAGAAAACTTGAGATAATAGAGATGTGTTTCTACAAAAGAATACTGGGAATATCATTGACAGTGTATGTAAGCAACGAGGAAGTTTTAAGAAAACTGGAAACAAAAGGCACACATATAGATTAAAAAAAGAAAGAGAAAGTTAAAATTTCTTTGACATATAATTAGCTAAGAAGGGCTGGAAAACTAACATTCTGTTGACTACAAATGAAGGGCAAGAGGGGCAGAAGAAAGCAGCGAGTACCCTACCTAACGAGTTTGAGTAAATGGATGTCAGAATAGGGTGTGGGAGGGATATTAAAAAAACATTAAGAGCTAGGAAGAATAAGAAGCTATGGAAAGCCATTATCGCCCACATTTTGAAAGGACGTGGCACATAGAAGATGAAGAATCATGGGAAGGGATTCTTGAATTTTTCGTTAACTTTTTGTCTTTGTGCGGAGAGTTTATTTGAACGACACTTACATAGTAGCAAACCATCCACATTCCTTCCGTATTCCATCAGCGAGAAGTAAGTTCCACTCAAACATCTTCTTTCTGCGAACCACTGCTCAATGAACAGACTCCCAAAGAGGATGTTTCCCCGATCACTACAATCTTAACCTGTTCATGTCTAAAGTTACCCGTTATCTTCCCCTCCTATCCATATAAACTACTCCTTAATGTAATCCTCTACCACGAGTGACCACCGCGCCTTGTACAGGATGAACCTTACTGTAAAAAAAACAAAAAAAAAAAAACAATTGAAACTCAACCCCAGAAGCAATCTGAAGGTTTAAATATATTTTTCTTGTTTGTAATTTTAATTAGCTAGCTTATTTTAGAAACACAACTGTTAACTCTTGTTGCAGTATAACAGTTCCGGTACTGTTTTTATATTGAACTTTCTGAATTCGTATGTTTTTCCTCGTCTTCTATGATGCAAACGAGTTATAGTTTCATAAAAATTAAAATTAGGAACGAAAAAAACGAATGCAAATATTTCTGGATGCTAAAGTTTCAAGCTTCTGTTTGCTACCAAAAAGTGATTTAAATTGATTTTCATGATTTAGCTCTGTCATTTTATGCGTTTTCATCTAAGAATTTCTCGCATATTGCTAGCGCGTTTAGTTTCATGTTACTGACTTTCATATGTTCAGAATTGCTTTGTTGATATTTTTCCTTTTGAAATATTAAATTCATTATTAATTTTATAAAATGATATTTTCAATTGTGCGAATTGTGTGCAACTTCAAAGTCTTGTCATGAGTTTCGAACAAAAGCCGCAATAATTTCTTGATATCGTGTAGGAAAGCTACATAGGGAGAAAGATTAATGCTATAACTTTCTTGTTACGAACGAAAGAAGACTGACAGGATTGGTTTCATTCGAAACTTTTAAATCCATTCACAGGAGGTGGAAACGAAAATAAGCAAGCAGTACCTCAGAGCAGGGTCTTCAATTACAAACTAAAATTACCATACCTCTTCGGATATTGAAAGAAAGGAATGGTAAATCTTTGGCAGATAACAGGAAATAAAAAAATAATGAACAGGAAAAGAAAGGCCTACCGTGTTTAGATAAGACGGAACAATCCAGAGAATATCAGAGATGCTGGGTGAAGACTGATCAGAAATAAGAATGACGCGTGTCATGTGATAAATAACTTACACAATTCTGTTACTTAAGAAATCGAGTAATTATCGTTAGAAACAATACGCAAATTACTTTGAAGTCTAGAAATAAATTGTGAGCCAATTATGGCGAAAATGGATACCTAGAATTCGGTGAGAGAATTAACAGACGATCACGTTTGTTCGTCAATGTCTAGAGTTAAATGATGAAAACAAAACGTTAAATCGAAAAGCAAATATTTTTCACAACAAAAATATCTACCTTTCAACTGAAGTTCCTTCCTTGTTAATGCACTTAATACATTGGTAAACTTAATCACATAGATTGAACGTTATACAATAACATTTTCAGATAAAAATTGAGTTAATATCTACGTTTCAACGAATACTGATATCTCTCTCACACGCACGCACACACACATACATATATATATATATATATATATATATATATATATATATATATATATATATATATATATATATATATATATATATGGCAGCGGATTCTTCCCACCAAAACAAGGAGAAATGTCCATATAAACATGTCCGCAACTCCTATTTTGGGGGGTTATTAAGTTTAAAGTTTCCGGTAGACGCAGTACAATCCAAGATACAATCCCAAAATACTTATTACCATAGTTTGTGGTGCCACGGATCCTGTCTCAGCAACGTAACGATAATCAGCAGCAAAGGTTGGATGACTCAGCTGCTTTCGGTCTGGAAACAATCTGATACACCCGTGCAGCATCGCGTCCATTACCATTTGTAAAAATCATATCTGCCTTCTCACAATATGAATATCCTGCTATTGTTAAACGGAACATTTCTCAGTCAACTTACTACTAGTCACGTTAAACGTTGAAAACAGACTACCCACAAGTGTACATGAATGACAAATGTAAAGTAGTCTACACGGCAATACAGCGCCATTTACCGTAAAATGAAAAACAAAGGATTTGCGGACATATGATTATGAGGACATTTGTCCTTATTTTGGTGTGGGGAACCCGCCCCCAAAGTTTAAAAAATATTTTTGATACACCCTATATATATATATATATATATATATATATATATATATATATATATATATATATATATGTATGTATGTATGTATGTATGTATGTATGTATGTTAATGGATTTATTTTTAATCCAGCGTGTTTATTACTTCAAACGTTATAACGTTATAATTAATTATCGTGGATACTCATATTTGGAATAGACGCTACATTTTTATTTTTACTTTAAACAGTGTGTATGTCGGTCTGCGTATTCGAGAAATCTTAATAAAGTCAATGTGCTCTCCTGCAGGGATCGAAACTACATCCCCCTGTATTCGGCTAGGAAGAATACTATAGTTCAGAAAGGTTAAAACAAAAATGCGACTATCCACTCTAATAACCTTTAAAGAATAAGTTATGTATTCCTCCTAGATGATAGTAAATGTTCTCTATTGCATTCTTGTGTAGTTTAGATTGCAAAAATAACTGTCATCACTGGAAATTACATATATATATATATATATATATATATATATATATATATATATATATATATATATATATATATAGGGGGGGGCGATGAGTAAATTGTCGGCATTTTATATTTTTAATTTTGCGCATGCGCGTTGTTTATTTTTTAATTTTTCGACTGCACACTATAATAAGGTCTGTTAGAAAAAAGAGCTCCATGAAACAATTCACTCTGCCAGAAATTTGGAAACGTCATTCTGTACTGCTTGGCATTCGCGCCGGAAGCTCCAATACGAACATTTCAGAGTGTTTGGGAGTCAATTTGAGGATAGTGCAGAGGATTCGGAAAGAATGAGTCTAATGGTAATTACGAAGGTACTGCAACTGGGAAAAACTCACTCTGATTATTCTGATTAGAAAAAGAATACTCCCGAATTTGTTGGTGAGGGCCTCAAACTCAATACGTAGGCTTCAAGTGCCTTGAGGAGGAAGTGCTGACATGGGTAAAAAAGGGTGGCTGCTGGAAGACCCTATGTCTGGCAATATGACTCAACACCATGCCACACAAGTAGGAGAACTTAGTCATGGCTGTCAGACAATTTCTGCGATCACATCACTTCTTACATCTGGCCACCTAACTCCCCAGACAGCAACCCCCTTCATTATTATTATGTTCGGGGCGCAGTCGATCGAGAGACCAACAAAGC
This sequence comes from Acanthosepion esculentum, assembly GCA_964036315.1. Classification (NCBI taxonomy): domain Eukaryota; kingdom Metazoa; phylum Mollusca; class Cephalopoda; order Sepiida; family Sepiidae; genus Acanthosepion; species Acanthosepion esculentum. The sequence continues at coordinate 78,100,637 of OZ038480.1, forward strand.
TCCTTGTAACACCAAAGATGAACAAAAGGCAAGGATTATGACAGCATTCACCAACTTAAAGAAGCAGACCGTCCAGAAGAGTTGCAGGAGATTCCGAAGTCGTCTGGAGGCCCTGGTTGAAGACAATGGTGATTTTATTGAATTTACTTTTTAGTATTTCAAGATATCATTGTATAATTTTGACAAATATATCTGTTAAAATTTTAATCGCATAATTTAGACGACAATCTATCCATCTTGTGTGTATATATATATATATATATATATATATATACACTTCTATTTAGATAATTATAAGACATTCAACTCAACGTTAACAATGTTGATAGAGTCACAACAAAAACAGATGTTTTTAAACACACCGTTAAAAAGGTGTAAAATCCCGGTCTTAACAAGATCTCAGGTATTACTGTCAGTTTCACAATGGTCGAATCTATTGCAATGTGATAGAAATATCGTCACCAAGGTATTTAGTATCTCCTTTTTATAAAGAAGTGTTCGTATTCGGAGACCGTGAATGGCTGTACTAATCTATTGTGGAATTCTTTGTATCTTTCGAAAAGCTCTGTCCCTATGCCTTCGTCACTTGTTGCTTTATGCATTTCATATTTGTGAAGTGCAATCTTTATTTAATCTGTTATTACTTCTTTTCTGGTGCGATTGTTAGTGATATTTTTAATTCTAAAATATATATGTTTGCAGAATTATTCCTCAACTATCCTTGGCATTATCTCTCTAGATTTAACTTCCGTTTCTGTCTTTCAATTTAAGCAGTTGTTGTTCATCTATTTTGGTTGTGAACGAGCATGTTTCAAACTCTGCCCTTTTCCAAAAGATACTTTTATTCCTCCCAAGTTCATCTTGTTTTTTTCGTATCCATTTTTGTAATTCTGCAATAATAATCTTAGTTTGAGGGGAAGCTAAAAATTTATCGGACTGACCCACTTTCCGATATCAATATTCTGATGTGCCGTGATAAAATCGTTGAATTTTGGTAATGAGTCGAACATTTTTCTGCACCAGTTCGTATTTGCAACCATATTTCCCCTCTTTTTCATTAGATTTTGTATTGACTTTCACTTTCTTGTTGGTTTGTTTTTCCGTTATTGCTGCAGCTTGCTTTATTATATTTGACAATATTTTATTCTTATTTTCTGTCTTATTTTCGTTATTCTACAATGCCTGGAATCTGTTTTTGATTTCGACCTGAAATTCATTAAGTTTTTCTCTGTTCGTATTAAGATAAGTTTTCTTTCTGAGAATCGTTTTATTTCTCCCAATTTTAAAGTCAAATTTCACTCGGCAAACTACAATTCTGTTATTAGCGCCTATATTAACCTGGTTTCTGACGGTTAAATATAACCGGCACTGGCTTAAATAAATTATCAGAAATTATGAAGTCAGTTTAATTTTTCTTTTAACATTTCGGCTTTTTCAACTACATTTACTGTTTCTTGAAAAAATGTATTCATAATTGTTATTTCATTTTTCATTGAAATGCTAACACTTTGCTTCACTAATTTCACTTCCGTATTACAAATTCACCTGCACTAGAATCACCTTCTTGTCATGTTGTCATTCGTATTCTTTCCGTTTATAACCTTATTGATGTCGTCATAAAACAATTCAATTTCCACATTTAAATTCCTTGAAGTTAGGCATATAGTCGAATTATTTTAGTGTGTATATTTTGCAGAACTTAATCATTATCCAAACTACATTGTTTGAAACTCTGCGGAAACTTTCTAATTACCCGCAATGACTAAAAGCCCTACACCACTAAACTTCTATTTTTTATAATAATGCAGATGGTTACTTTCAGCTGAGAGATTCTTTCCTTTTCCGAGTCTCGTCAAGTCCTTCCATATGCCAAATGAATCTTTAACTATTTTTTGAAAGTTATATGTGTATATTTTCATTTCTTGATTTTGTTTAATATTTATTTTGCATGGCTAGTGATTCACATTGTTGAATGCACACTGCTATCATATGAAGCAATGTGTCTGATATGACAACGAAATTCGAAGGCGCAATGGAATAGCAAAATATATCTTCTAAAAACTAAACAAAGTATTAACTCCAAAAGAAAAGATTCGACCTCAGTTACAAATACATACACGAAAACAAATTCCTATTACGCTAGCTACTGCCACATTACGAATTCCCAAACTACACAGCGTAAAAATAATGGGTTTTCTTTAAAAGCAAATATCAATCTTTTAAACCAGGAAAAATTATATTTACACTATTTAGATTCTGACTGTTGTCCTCATCTTTGTTGTTAACACAACGTTTCGGCCGTCGTCAGGCATATATCGATCTGGGTAACCTACAGGAAATTATAAATTGGAAACCTTTATTTGATCTCTGTGGGTAGACTGATTTCATATCAGTGTTCATGTCTAGGGATATCTAGTTCTTATTTTTAGTACTTCTCTGTTAATTCTTGCCCGTTTCTACTGAGTTCAAGTACACACTGCCCAACCCAGGGATTGAACACACCAATTTGAAGAAAGTATACTATATATAATTAAATACACGTATTAATGAAGATAAAATAAAGTAAAACAAAATAAAAATAAAAAATATGAATAAATAAAATAGAATAAACATATTCAAAATCAAGGCTATAAACTAGCAATAAGTCTAAACAGAAAACAAGAAAAAACAATTGACTAACTTCCGTAATTCCACAAAATCCTCAGTGACTCTACATAAAGTATATCATGGCCTGTTAATCACTTGAAACCATTAACTGAAATTCACCATGCAATGATGATTTCTATGATCACACACACATGCACACGCACACACATATATATAGGGTTTGATTTTTTTTTTTAAAGTAAGTGGCTCAGTATTTAGAATATAATGGATGATAATTTTATTTTCTTTAAATTGAAAAATTTACTTACTATAAATTAATATATCCATGTGCGCGTGTGGGAGCACGGACGAACATGCGTCTGTCACGTCTGCGTATTAGAAATATACTCTTATGGAGAACTTTCATTTCTGGACGGAGTGATGGCCACGCAAGCGAACGTCGGCATGCAAACGTCACTGATAGAGTAAAAAAAACGTAAATAAAAAAAGGACACGTGTGTGTGTGTGTGTGTGTGTGTGTGTGTGTGTGTAAACCTTGAAAAAATCCCTTGAAAAGTGGACATGAACCACGAAATTGCGCAGTCGGTTGAATAATAATAATTCAAATAAGGATATATTAATTTACAGTAAGAAAAATTTTCAATTTTAAAAATATATATATATACATTGTCTTGCATAAGAAGTGAAAGGAAGAAGAGAATGAAGTCAGTCAAAACATACAAGGTTCGGAAAAATCTTGCCCGCAAAATAAAATTAAGTGTCAAATGACGTTTTTTTTTACCATGACACCGCTATTATTTTAACTACATTCACTACTCAGCAATGTTTATTGTTTTAAAAAGTGTTGATTAGAATTGCAATAAAACCTAAATATATGATGGAAGCGAATTCATACATTTATTTTTAATCTTGAAAATTTACAACAAAAATATTAAACACTATTTACTTATTGGACTGTTTATTTACAAGAATAATTTTATATTTACAGCATTCGAAAAACTCAGCAAATCAGAACTAATGCAATTCAATATTTATCATTTACCAATTTATAAAGAAATAAATATGAAAACAATTTTTTATTTCTAAACATTTACCAAATTTATTAAGATATGGGACTCAACTGTAAGTAAATTTTTATTTTTTACTATTTTATAAATTTTAAGGATTAAGGCTAAATTTTAAAAGCTAAAGGTGCGATGGATAAAATGTCGTCTAAATTACACATAAATTAAAATAACACTGACACCTCGTTACACAAAAATATCTTGAAATACTAAAAAGTAAATTTATTCAATAAAATCGTCATTGTCTTCAATCACGGACTCCAGACAACTTGGGAATCTCCTGCAACTCTTTTTTTTGGGAATCTCCTGCGTCTCCTTTTTTTAAGTTGCTGAATGCTGTCATAATCGTTGCTTTCAGTGCATCTTTGGTGTAACAAAGGATTTTGTTGGCCTCTCGCTTAACTGCGCCCCACACATAATAATCAAGGGGGTTGCAGTCTGGGGAGACAGGTGGTCAGATGTAAGGGGTGGTCGCAGAAATTGTCTGACAGCCATGACAGGGTGCCCCTGTTTTTGTGGCATGGTACAGATTCCTGTTGCCATACATAGGGTCTTCCAGCTGTCACCCTCCTGACCCAGAGCAGCATTACCTCCTAAAGGCACTTGATGTAGGCCCCTACGTATTGAGTCTGAAACCCTCACCAACAAATTCGTAAGTTCTTTTCTTATCAGAAACGAGATCAGAGTGAGTTTTCCGAGCTGCCGATCATATCCCCCATTAATTCATCCAACTCTTTCCAAATCTTCTGCACTGTCGTCAGATTGGCACCATATATATAGTGACAATATATATATATAATATAAAAGGCTCAAACACTAATATTCCCTGGTTATAATTTATTACATTGGAATCGTAATCACGATCTAATTCATCAAACCTACAAATTCAAAAAGAAATCGGAAAATATAACTCCGGTATAAAAAAAAAAAAATTCAGTGAGAGTGTATGTGTGGGAGTGAGAAACAAGGCTGAGAGGGAAATGTATGAAAGCTCTAGAGAGGGGTGTAACGGAAGAAGTAGAACAGGAAAGGCCTAAAGGTGAAGGTGGGAATTAAAATTTAAAAGAGAAAAGTTTTAATGATAGAAGTTAAATAACGGTTTAATATATATATATATATATATATATATATGTGTGTGTGTGTTTGTGTGTGTATGTTTGTGCATATATACATATCCATTCTTCTTATTTTAATTAAGCATAAAAGCAATTTGAATATTATTTTATGAAAAATTCTGGATTATTTGTTTGTATGATTACAGCTGCTAGACTCAAGAATTAATATAACTTTATAAGTTTACGTGTTGATGATTTGTTTAAATATTTTCTCAAATTTGAGCGATTTAAATAAAGAACCAATTCTTTATAGCGTGAGTGAGAGAATTCACTCCAGTTCTTTAGAAAATTGCAATTACCAGAACATCTGCCATAGTCTAGACATGGTCTTCATGATGATTACAAGCCTGATCAGAGAAAGGACGCATTGTTCTGCTTTGAAACCATATTTCGTTTGCGCATTTATAGCTGGTACCAATCCAGTATACGAATTAAAACAGAAGTAAAGGCGGTATCTCGGAGTTAAAGCATTCGAAATCAACAATTATGCAGCACTTTTTCAAAGGAAACAGGGATTACGATCACCGAAGTTAAGCAACTTCGAGCTTGGTCAGTACCTAGATGGGTGATCGTTTGTGAATACCGGGTTCTGTAAGCTTGAATGTGGGGGGGGGTGTAATGCATAACGGTTCGAAATTGGAAATCGTAGAGCAAAGTTCCAATTCCGGTCGAGTTCGTTATATTCACTTACGCACAGATACCCTTGGGATAGGTATGAATCCACCTCTTCTCCCCCATCTATGGGATAATTACTAAGACTTGTATCAGTACTATCTAAAAAATATTTTCTGGCTTTAAATAACCTGCAAATGTGTGTGTGTGCGTGTGTGTGCGCGTGTGCGTGCGCGCGCGTTCGCCCGTGCGTTTAACAAACATCGCCACCTCGATACTTAGGATGGGAGAGTATTCCCCAATAGTGAATAAGACATGAGTTTCGACAATTAATAAATCGATATTATCGAAAAAGAATAAATCTTTTAAAAAATTTCCAATGTATTGTGACAATTCTCTATAAATAGAAAATTTAGATTATGAATATATGGTTTAAAGAATTTACGGAAATATTACTTCTAAAATGCACATTTACATTTTTATTTTTTTGTTATTGAGTTGATAATTATAGCCATATGTATTTAGCTGCTGAGCAGGAATATTGCAGTTCTAATCGGCCGCAACGCCACTGAAAGAATCCTGTATCGGAGCTGAAGTAAGTGTCAGTACCGACTCAAATATCAGCCATGAGAAATATCCCATGGGCGCCAATGATCGGTATTTGCGTTCAGCTAAAAATTGAGTCAAATGCCGATTGTTAAGACTGAAAGTTTGGCGCAACATAATCTTCCTCAACTTTTCTAACATCTGGACTCCTGCCGTACTTAAGTTAAGTTTAATAAATAAAGAAGTGACATGAAGGATAAAGACTAACAATATGGATTATTTTCATAACCCGACAAAAAGAAAAAATAGTTTTAAATTTATAAAGTGCCTAAAACATGTTTGACTATTTAGGACTCGGTTTTAATAAGAACGCTACAAACGATACAATTTTAACACATTATAAAATTAACTTTAAAAAGTCTAAAATCGTCTCTTTTTTTAATATTTTATCTTCAGTATTAGAAAGAGACTGAAAATTGCCAAACTTTAGCCGTCCTGGGTATGACGATAAACTACATCTGGCAGCAAGTCCTCTGATCGGGGTTTTGAGGAGCGGGAAACCACCTCTTAATTGCTACTGTTCCTAGGTCCACCCTGACTCGTGGTGATATACCTGTTAAGGTCCCAGCTAAATAGTTAACCCACAACCTTGGTCAAAACACTATGAAAGTATTTTAAAAAATTATAGTAAAAATACCAGTAATATATTTTCAAAGAAAAAATACCAGCAGTACATTTTTGTTTAAAAAAATTACCAGCTCTACATTTTTGTAAAAGAAATTACTAATGCTCCCAAGAAAATTAAATTTTAGCATTAAATGTCTCATAAGGAGTTGATGTGATGCTAAATTAGGTACCTCTACGAAAAATTTATCGTCTAAATGTTTATGTTATTATTAAGAGGAAAGATCAAAGTATTTTTGGGGTATTTTTTTACATTTTTTAATCGTTCCTAACACGTCCGAAAATTTCGTTAAAAATCTTGTTTGTTTTTTTGAGTCAGCAAAATTGACAGATGGCAATCATTTTTTTCCATTTTGTAAAATCAATGAAAATCTCAGTTTGAAATTCTTTTAAATATCAATTTCATTTTTTTCAAAACTTATTTTAAGAAAATCAGAAATTATAATGTTTATTTAAAATATTTTGAACCAAGCTTAACTTAGCTTCTGCGCCGAAAAGATGTAATTTGAAAATAAAACAAAGCAGGTCATAAACTTTCACGTCACTTGACAGGTGATGAATGACATATTAACGGATTCCGTGAGGATAATTTGTTCTACGGAAGGAGAAAAGTGAAATATTTTACATTTAAGTGAACAAATTATTTACATCGTTATTTTTAAGGAAAACTTTCAGCGCTCTAATTTTTTTGTACTTAGCTTTCACCTTTAAGTTTATGATGCTTTATAGAAAATATATTATAAAGAAATTAAAATAAGACTGTTACCAATGAGATTAAATTTCATAAGAAAGGTATCTAATTAATTTATAGGTACCTTTCTTATGAAATTTTATCAGAAGTGTACATAAAATACTATAATGTTATGTACATTTACTACATTTTACTGTGTTATTTGTATTTCCATTCATTTTATTATTAATTTTGATATTTTATTTATGGAAAAAATTCCATAACAGATTAATATAAAAATAAGATCATATAAATTTCATAAGATGATATTGATACTTGTGGGTACCCTTCTCAGTTGAAATTGAAAAATCAAATAAACTTCTCCACACGTGTTTCGAAAAAGTAAAGGCCTTAACAGCGGAGAACAATGCTTAAGTCAAATAACACAATTTAATTGTATTCTGGTTGATCCTTCGTACTTTATAATTAGAGCCCGATTATAAACACAAAATTACATTTCTTAATTACTGCGGATCTTCTGATTAGTCAAAACGATACAGTTTACAACGCGCTAAAAAAGATCTATCTCATAAGGACACTTACAAAACCTGATGCGGCTTTTAACAAATTTTATAATATTTTAACAACTTAAATGTAAAAATATATTATAATTAAAAAAATAACAAATAATTGTATTAAAAATTCATTTTTCATCGAAAATTTTTTTGCTTTCAGAAAATATTGTCCATATTCATAAAAACAACCAAAAGCAAATAAAAGAATTTGAAATTAAATAATATCTTTGTTTTATTTAGTTTTGTATGTTACAATTCAGAGCTGATTTTCAGGTAGGAGGGATCCAATTAAAAACAAAAAAACATTATTTGCATTCCTCAAAGCCTTGTGCTTTTAAATATTGTAATCACTAAACCTGACGCGATCGAATTTCTAGCGTTTTCATAAAATTAGTTGAGGGGGGGTGGTAATAAATTTTTAAAAAATATTTCTGCCATGACTTTAATAAAAGAAAACACATCTCCATCTGTAAAAGGCAGGATGTGTGTGTGCGTGTGTGTGTGTAACGAATGCAAGGCCGCAATTTTCGACGGATTTGCACCAAAATTTACATGCACATGCTCCATGCACTTGCATTTTCCAACTCCATCGGTAGTGGAAATAATCGATTTTTCATGCTTCTACGGCAGTTTTCATGTAGTTTGCGGCCATTTTCTACTGGCCAGAGTGAGAGCCTATAGCTGGCTGCCATGAATAGGCAGGAAGATTCTATTGGCCAGCGTGAGAGCCAACAGTTGACTGACACGAATGTTAACTAGCATGCTAGCATGCAAAAAAAATCGATAGCTGCATTCGTCACAAGTGGGAAAAATTTAAATCTTCATCGCACTTTACTCCAATTGGCTCATTCGCTTGCTTAAACACAACGTTTATTCTGATTCCGCAGAACTGGGTTGGGTGTGAAAAAATATTTGTTGTTAATATTCTTTTTTCATTCGGTTTTTCCAGTTACGAGTCCTTTTTTAAAGCAGATCGTTTTGTGTTCATTTTGTTTAGTTTTTTTTTCGTAACAGATTTAATGTTTAGTATAGAGCTTAGAAAAAACCCGCAGTGTGAGATAGGCAAGAAGTAAGGCATATAGCAACATCAGCATGGCAAAGGGCACTCCTTTAAAGGCAAGGAAGGGCAAAAATATTTTAAGTCAAGTGATAGCGATTGCTGTATGAGTCGTACGATTTTTGAATCAAGCACGGGCAACGCCGGGCCATGCTGCTAGTTTATAATAATTTCGATCATCTGTAAATACTTTCTGAAAGTTTCATTAACATCCGACAATTATTTTTATTTTTGAAAGATTTTCCAAATTAATGTGTGTCATACAAAAAAAGAAAAAAAAAACGTGCTAAAATTGTATGTTATTTTACTAGTTCCCGTGATACAAAGAGAAACAAGGATTTTTAAATGAAAATTCAGATTGTTCTAAAAAGAAGGAAAAATTTTTTTAAATAATTAAAAAAAACTTTGGTCTTTCCTCTTAATAATAACATAAATATTTAGACGATAAAATTTTGTTTTCGTCAAGTTTGGCGTCTTTTTCATCATGCTATGCTCTTTTTTTAGCGATCTTGTGGAGGTACCAACGCGAAATAAACAAATAAACAAACCAAACTTTAAGAAAGACTCCGTGAAAGAACATATTGCTTTCAAAATGACTTTAACAATGTTTTATAGTAATTCTGTATAAACCTTCGAAATTAATTGCTGAATTTTTGTCTTGCATAAAAAGTGAACGAAAGAAGAGAATCAAGTCAGTCAAAATATACTACGTACGGCAAATTTGGACCTTCGTGCCTGCCAAGAAACGGTGTGTCAAAAGAACGGTTTTCCATTTGCACCGCTATTATTTTAACTACCTTCACTACTCAGCAATGTTTATCTCTTTGAAAAAAGCAATGCTAAGAATTGTAATAAAACCTAAATATATGATGAAAGTGAACTTATACATTTTCTTTATTTTTGATAATTTACAGCAACAATATTAAACACTACTTATTTATTATATTGTTTATTTACAAGAATAATTTTATATTTACAACATTCCAAAAACTAATACCGTTAAAACTAATGCAATGCAGTATTTATCATTTACCAATTTATAAACAAATGAATATGAAAAAACATTTTAATCATAAATTTAAAAAAAACATTATTAAAATTATTAAAACATGTGAACCAGCTATAATGAAATCCTTATTATTTACTATTTTATAAAGCTTAAATCAATTGACACTTAGTTAATGTTTTGCCAATCATTACAATAAACAATGTAATAAATAAATAGTGTTTAATATCTTTGTTGTAAATTTTCAAGAACAAAGAAAGTGTACAAAATTCTCATCCATATGTTTTGGTCTTATTAAAGTTTTAACCACCGCTTTTTAAAATAATAAACATTGCCGAGGAGTTAAGGTAGTTAAAATAATAGCGGTGTCAGTGGAAAGTTTGTTTTAGTGTCAAAGCCTACGTCTGTCTGAGGTTCACCTTTAGAACATTTAAAAACAGATGAGTTAAACGAAGTTTGGACTTCTGTTTGTGTTCCAAAACCTCGCTATTAAAAAAAAAATTCAGTGTTTGTTTATAACTGTAACAACTCTCTAATTAATATTTCAAAAGGTAAACAATTTTCTTCACTTTCAAATATATAAGTAATAAGATTTAACAGAGAAATGTTTTAATCTTATATTCTTGCAAATTAAAATCTTTCCAAGTCTTTTCTCCGACTTGCCTCCTGTCAATAATGATAATTTAAGTTATTTTTCCATGAAAGCTATATAAAGATAGATACCAGGTTGTAAAAGTACTTATATATATTGAGACAAAGCGAAAGCGCGCTTTATGTTTCCACATATGAAAGAAAAGCTTATTGATGTATACGGGTGCGTGCGTGAATACGGGTGTGCTTGTGTATTCGTACCTTGCTTTGTTTCCTATATAATGAATGTCTCAATGTAGAGCATCATATATTCGTATGTTATTTATATATAGCTTTAAAATACGTTCTTATGTGTATTATCACATACCGTTCAAGTATACAACCAAATATAGCAACGTGTATGCATAAGTGAAAGAATAAATAGTCGGTGTGTATAAGTGTATTTTCCTATGTGCAAAGTTATATACCAACATACATATTTACACACACACACACACACACACACACACACACACATATATATATATATATATATATATATATATATATATATATATTGTGAAAGAGTGCTAGTAATGTTGATTTTGATGTATGATGGAGGTGGTGCCCGAGAGGGGGTTTTATTTTTATATGCATGTGCAGGGAGTCTTAGTAGATGTAAGGTTGTGATACGAATGCTTAAACAGAGACAAAGCTCGTAATAAATCTGGTCAAAGACGACTTTATCCCGACGCTGATGTCCCTCGATGCTAAAATGGGATGTCGACAGCCCACCATGATGACGCCTCCAGAGATCAACAAACCGACAAAGCAGGATCGACCACCTGTATATCGTACATTCGTTATGTTTATCTTATAGATTACAAAATCACCAAATAATAAGATAGAATGTCTTTGGGGGATACTTGTTTTTAAGGGACGTGGTTCTTAATTGTATTTTTTATCGTGGTTGTCGACTTCTTGAAGGACTTTTTTTATTTTGAGAGTTTTTATATTAATTTTTACTCTTATTACCTGTACTCCTTTTCCTCCTAACACCTCCTTCTTTTTTTCTTGCTTGCTTTTTTATTATTTCCTTCCTTTTTTTCTTTCTTTCTTTTTCGTTTTTCATTTTTTGTCTTTTCTTATTTAAAATTCTTCGACATTTTTTCTCCAGTACAAATTTTTTATCCATTTCTATAAAGATATTCTTCTGTTACCCTCTCTTTCATTGTCTTACGCTTTTCATTGCCTATCTTCTCTCTTACTCTAACTTTCCTTTTCTCTTTCTGTCACTATTTTCTTTCTCTTTCTTTCTTCTCTTTCTCTCTTCTCTTTCTGCCTCTGCTTTTTATTTATTTCTCCTTTTTAATTCTCTCTCTTTCTATCGATTTTATCATATCAATTTTTGAAAGGAATCTTTTTCTTTTCTTCTTATTTCTGCTGTATATATTTTTCTCTTTTTTCTTCTGTTCTTTTTCTCTTTTTCCTTTCTCTGTCCCACTCTATCTCTCTCTTTTTGCCTTCACCCTTCTGTCTCCCTCTCGCTTTCTTTCTTTCTTTCTTTCTTTGATTTGCTTTTCATTTTTATTGAGACAAATATGTTTTATTTGCACAGTCTTTGATTATTCATCAATTCAACAACTGACTGAGTCGACAGCCATCTTGAGTTTTGAATTCTGTCGAAATACAAATAAAAGATTGGTATCTTGTTGTGACTCTCAACCCTTGCACACGTATGCGCTCCCACAAAATATTTTACGCTGCTCTCTATACACCAGCCTTCAAAAATTGGGACATTGAACAGACATAATGCAAAAACAATTCTTGATAGGTGAAACCGAAATGCATTCTTTTCCCTCCCCTTCTGTCTCTCCTCCTCTTTCTCTCTCTCTCTCTCTCTCTCCCTCTCTCTCTCTCTCTCTCTTTCTGTCGCTAACCCACACACAATAAGGATAAAATAAACAGACAGGGAAAAAGACAACCACAAAACTTAAGGTCATATACACACGTACACGCTATTATTAAAACACGTACACGCACACATTCATAAATTCTTATATAAAAATTATGGATATACGAAAGGGTGCTGAAAAGATTTCGACCTGAACCACATTCCAAAATTTGACTAAACAACCGATATTTTTGAAGTGCTTCTTCGTCAAACTGAGGACTTTATCGCACCACTTCGTATATGGAGACATTGTCTGTCAAATTTGGAAAACATACAGATGAACAATACTGGTTTAACAAACAAAAAGTGTAACTGGGTGCTTAACAAAGAAAGTGTAAATGAGCGCTTAACAAAGTGTAAATGCGCTTACCAAGAGTAAATAGGGGCTTAACAAATAAAGTGTAATTAAGCGCTTACCAAATCTTAACTGCGTTTACCTAGTGTAACTGGGCGCTTAAAGAAAAAGTGTAACTGGTCTCTTAACAAAAAAAACGTGTAACTGGGTGATTAACAAAAGTGTAACTGCGCTTACCAAGTGTGACTGGGCGCTTAACAAAGAAAGCGCTTATGTTATGAAATTTCCATTTTGACAATATTTAACAGGACAAATTATTAATGTTTGTCAATTGTAATACCTTAGTGGAAAAAACGCGTAACCTACCTAATGAGCTTATGTAAATGAATGGCGGACTAAGGTTTAGAAAAGATAACAAAAAGACAAGATATATTATGAGCTACAAAGGAAAGGATATTGTGGAGAGCGATGATCGCCAGTGAACTGAGTGGAGAAGAAAAGGAAGAAGAAGAAATATGGATGAGTGGATACGTTGTCAGATTGGAATATTTTTGAAAGCCCGACGCAAACAGATTTCTCGCTCCTCATGACATCACACAAAAATGTTTTCCACTTTTCAATGATATTCCTAATATTGCTCTGGTATATAAAAATTTATAGAGGATTTTTTTTCACAAACATTCTTATGCAAACGCCACAACAAACTAGTCTTGCCTTCATCTCTATTGTCTTTTATCACAACGACCGTCTTGTTTAAGCATGAGCCGGAAATAAAGGAATCTCTGGCGAGATTTGAACTCGTTTTCCCTATTCATGGATCGCATCTGATTTGGACATACTTATAAATCCTTACGAAATTTATACTATCTACAGTCAATGTATACATATATCTTCAAGACACCGTGAAATGTTGGTACTGAGTATTTGTGTTATAAGCTAATCTGAGATTTAGTCACGGAAAATAACTGGCGTAGCTGAATTAAATACACCTTCATAACGCTATAAAAAGATGAAAGAAAAACTCCTCCAATTTTTAGTAACGTTAAAAGAAAATTGCCAATCGAGACTCAATCACCACTTGTTTGTTCGATAGTCTGACATATTTCAAATAGAATATAACTTGCAATTTACACTTTGTGTTGAAACTTTAACCAACGTGGTGGAGATTAACATTTTAGGAAGATTTTTTTTTCATTTTCAGGGAATTAATATCACCAGAATTTCCAAAATTAAAGCCCCATGAAGTTAGTTGTGAAGAACAAGAATATTTGAACGTCATTTTAAAACTTATAAGACTGTCTCTCTCGCAATATTAAAAATATATGCAATCTAAAACCTTATTTACTATTTGTGTTGGAAGGATGTAAATATCCTCGCTTGTCAACAGTGAAAATGCGTTACCGTAAAAAGTCTATCAAAATGACCTAGTTTCTGTGGTCAAGCATTTGTAGCAAAAAGTAGAGTAATTAATAAATGTTGAAATAAATTGTTTATAATGACAAGTAGAGCGTAAAAGAACTGAAACAGATGGTCAAGACACATCAAAGACTAACAAATACGTTAAATATCACTAATTCGATCCATCAGATAAATGGATATAATTACTGATATATAACATTTGCTTCTATTGTTTCTTTTCACAAGTGTTCTTCATTAATGTATGAATGCCTTTCTAGAACAGAGAAACCAAGGAATCGACATAGGTACGACGAAGTGGATGTACCAACAAAACAATAGCACGAGACGTGGATCTTCCATTAATTATTATTAGATTCTATTCAACTGCTCGTTCTGTCAGTATCCTCTACAAGCGTGAGTGCGTAGCGGCGCCGTCGCTCCAATTCGTGGACCTTACATTCTATGTTTGAGATGTCTGAACGACTGTCCCAAATCTTCTCTCGGGACGGATGTTTATATTACCGCGTGTATTACAAATCTTTCCCATGATTGAAAAACCGGATGTAAGTGCATTCGGATTGAACCCTGGATCAAACCCTGGTGACCCAGACATTATTTGATGGACTGGTATTAATTGCAATTTCTATTCTGGTATCACACAACTCATGTATCGATTTGTCGACAAGATGCAGAAGTCAAATTTTAAAATGGTGACGCTTTCGTTGTTACTTATCATTAGTTTTACACAAATATGAGGCACCCTATAAGAACCTAACTCAGTAATTGCTAGTAATTTTTTATGACAATGATATGTTCAATTCAAATCAATATTATATAGACGTTTCTTCATTGATTTTGTTAATAATTTAGCTCTTCAAAATATATTTGAATTGAGCACTGTTGAGTGATAAGATAATTCTATAAACAACAGACACCTGCGTTAATCAAAACTGTTCAATAAAATGAATAGAGCACTCCTGCTGATTGGCATTTATTTACATTCATAAAAACAATACGCTAGATTTAGCTGTTTCACTCTGCCGAATGAAGATACCTCAGTGGTAGAAGCTCTGACTGACACCAAATCGGTTGGGCTTCGATCCTGGCTTGAGACATGCGGATGTCTAGTCGCACTGAGGAATTGTGATACAGCGAAACAGTACTGTCTACGAATGACACACACACACACACACATATATATATATATATATATATATATGTCTGTGTATCTGTATTTTTCGTTAAAAATGACTCGTAGTGTGCTAATCTTAACAAGAGATTTCTTTTGGGGGCTTAGTGTTTGTAGAAATTTTCCAAATGAGTGTTCATCCGCATTTGTCGAAAACACAAATGTCATATTTGCTGCTTTCAACTGCAAAAACTGTCTAAAAATAATTGAAACAAAATGCAATAATAATAATAATAATAACTGTAAATAAATGTACAGGCCATATTCGGGATTTTTTTTAAAAATGTCTACCTTTCAGCAACGTTCAGACTATTTACAAAAGCACTTACACTCCATTTAAAATCGGACAAGAAAAATTCTTGAAAATGGCTAATAGGCTAGCCGAAAGCGCTCGGAAGGATCGCTCGTTTGGACAATTTATACACTCACTAAATCAAAAAAAAAAAAAAGAAATCTCTTGTTCACATAAAAAGGAAATACAAAAAAAAAAACAACAGGATTATCTTACCTGTCATTTATAAAGAAACATGTATTAATGAGACATAGCGACCCAAAATATACAACTATGCACACACACACACACACACACACACACACACACACACACACACACACATACACACATATATATATATATATATATATATATATATATATATATATAGAGAGAGAGAGAGAGAGAGAGAGATAGATAGATAGATAGATAGATAGATAGATAGATAGATAGATAGAACGGCTGCAGCAGTGCTTCCAAGAAAGCGTTCATTAGATGATGACCGTAAGCTCAGGTATAGTTTCAGCGCCATATCACTATTACCATTAACCGAAAGTGCTCTAGCAGTATCTCGCAATACCATCAGACTTCGTTGGTTTTCCGTCATGTCTCGGAAATACCAGATACAGTAAACAGATATTTCGTCATGTTTATTACTGATTTGTTCAACAAAGTTTAATGTATTCTATTAAAGTATTAACAATTGGCAAAGTACACGATTCCATCCAAATCTTCTTTTACGGTTTTTCTCTTGCTATAGCGTGAGCGATCAAGGTTCTCCACAACTTCCCACCTTTTACTTTACTAAGTAACTTCTAATTCCTTACTATCCTTCATTTTCCTTGTTCTGCTATTCACTCATATTAAATAATGCTTCCCTTTGTCTCTCTTGTCTTCAATATGTCCTGTTAGTGTTTAATTCTCTAGACCCTTTTTCTCTTTATGTATACCAGAAATTGCCTCTTTCTGATTGTCATTATGAGTCCTCTTACTTTGTTCACGCTGCTCGTATGTTCAATCCTTGCCATTCTCAACATCCATCGGTGGAAATACATCTTGACTGCTTCAAGTTTTCAATTGTCCTGCATTAACTGCAATAATGGAGATTACATACTATATAGCAGTTAAATAATTTTCTTCGTTTCTAACGGAAATTTCCTATCTCTTTATATTTTGCCTAGTTTATAGAAACATCTTTCGCTATTCCGATGCGTTTTCAGATTTTTGTGCCACTCTTTCTGTCTTCTGTACTGCCCAAATAGTTAAATTTATATACTTGCTTGATTTTACCGAACCCAATACGTAACTTACATTCTAGACTGTCTCTTTTTTGTTAACGACGATGCAATCTGTCTTCTTATAGGTGATCGATCCCACAGTCGGCGCATAGATAAGTTTTAGAGTTTTATAACTACATTTCTAAATCTTTTAATGATTGTCATGTGGTTTATTTGATTCTTGATATCGCCTTCTAGGCTTCCTCATGTCCACAGGAATGTTAGGTGTTCTAGATAATTTTTATAATACACTAGATAATGACAAGTGTATATCTGTCATCCTCTATGGCAGAGAATGCTGGACAACTTCATCAGAGACTTGAAAAGAGACTTGAAGCAATAGAAATGTGGTTCTACAGAAACATGCTGAGAATAACATGAACCGAACATGTGAGCAACGATGCAGTTTTGGAGGAAATGGAGAAAAAAAAGAAACACACTTAACATCAGGAAGAGGCAATTAAAATTTCTGGAGTACATAATGAGGAAGGAGAGCTTGTAAAATCTGATACTCACAACGACAGATTGAAGGAAATAGGGACAGAGGAAAGCAGCGCGTAATCTACTTGATGAGCTTGAGCAAATGGATGGTAGAACAGGGTTTGGGAGAAATAACAATAAGATAAAACTTATTAAGAGCTACAAGGGACAGGAAGATGTGGAGGGCCATGATCACATACATTCCTGATGGGACACGGCATAAAAAAGAAGAAAGAAGATAATGACAAAAACCAGTGCAAACCGGAAGACAATATAATCACCAGGGGCGGGTTTCTAAATGCAAAAGTAGGAAAAGAACAAGAAAGGGAAATGGACGTGGGTCACGCAACGGACGTAAATCTTTCCGAATAGATCAAGCAAAAGGAAAACAGAAAAGATATTTCCAGCATGAATTGCGCAAGATTTTTTACATATGGCAAAGCGTTTATTGCTTTATATGTAAATATATCCTGATATTGTATGTCTATGTGTGCTTTCTTCCTCTTCTCGAATCAATTTCATGCTTGAAATTAAAATGAATTTTATTATATTAATCCATGGCCGATGCACCACAGCGCTGAAGCAAATCCTGTCAGCAGTCAGGGTTATACTCTTTACTTATTTACGATTCCAAAGTTCTGAAAGCGCCCTCCAGCGGAGAGTGGAACAACTGAAAACATCCATAAGCGCATTAATGGCTCACTTGTTTCTCAATGAAATAATCATATCTGTCCCAGATAAAGGTGAGCCTCTTTCGTCTCAGCCAAGCAGAACAGTAATCAGCAGTCATGCCTTATGCACAGCTCAAAAGAGAAGGCTGTTTGCCACATCGTACTTCGTCAACTAAGTACCATGACTGAAAATGTCTTTGATGCTGTAAAAAGCCTCATTTGGTGAGCAGAGTGAACCTAATGCCTGATCCGTGCGACTAGACATGACCCCACAAAACAAATCTGTGATGCATAACAATAAATGGAGGGCGGAAAGAAGTGACATTAATTAAATATATAATCTTTCTTATTTTTATTGATATTGCTATTTATTTTTGTTATTGTTATCAGCTGAACGAAACATATTGGACGATTGGTTGATTTTTGAAAGTACTTCCCGTTTGCTCGACAACTGAAACGCTTGTTCCTTTGGTTTCGGTCAGAGAAACTTTTGAATACGAAAGAAAAGTAATAAATGGGCCAAAATAGAATGCTGATATCTTTTTTATTATTGACGATCCTCATCTTATCCAAAAGTTATCTCCAGATTTCATATTCATGCAGAAGTAATTCAGTAGGAGAAAAGGCGACGGACGAAAATTGGGCCACTGTTCTTAGTTTTTATTTACTAAGCTTAATTTAGTTTTGATACAAAATCATATACACCAGGCACTCAGTGAATAAGCTATTCCTTTCGAAAAAAAAGTTCGTAACATTTTTAATACTTTTGAATACGCAATTCTGTTCCACACGTAACTGAAATTATGGTACATATATATTGTGAAGGGTAAAGGTCCAACACGCCTTTCTATATACGATTCCTGTGTGCATTGTTAATTTTAAATGTTTTACATTAAAATTAAGTATGGTGGAAAATGAGATAAGCAGGTGATGTTCTTTTATTTCTGAAAATATATAAAAACGTTATACAAACACTTAAAAAGATATGCGCCATTTATTTTTTGATTCGATTTGTTTAACAGCATATCAACTCCTTATGAGTCATTTAATGCAGAAATTTAATTTTCTTTGGCGCTTTGAAATAATAAAAATATGTTATTCTGCTTTCACAGTCGAATACATAGTAGGTGATACTCAGCTTTTGAGTATATACATGTTAGTAGGAATATAATTGAGGTGTGTGTTTTATGTTGTAATTTTATTGAAGTTTATATTTTGAAATACAGTTTGATTTCTTTAAAACATTGTAGGATATTATAAGGATTAATGTCATGAAAGAGTTATTTGTTGTTTGTTTGGTTTATTTTGTTTAGCGACATATCAATATCTATTTAATGCCGAAATCTAAATATTTTGAACAATTAATGCTTCAACTAAGTATATTTTTAACTCAATTGTATGCCTTCAACTACAAATAAAACCTATTGCTGATAATTCTACCGTAAATATGTATTTTGCCGCCATTTTTTTATATATACAAAAATGAACAGCTGGCTTTTTACTATAAAAATGTATTTTTATACTTTCATAGTATTTTGTTTTTGTGTGGGTGGTTAACTATTTACCCATAGCTGGGGCCCTAACAGATGCTTCACCATGGGTCAGAATGGACCTGATAAAAACAGCAATTAAGAGTTGGTTCCACGCTCATCAAAACCTCCAATCTGCCGATCATATGACTTGCTATGAGCCGTTTATGGAGACGATTGCTAGAGTTGAGGGTACTATCCATAAGCGGTTCGCTCAATTCAAAAGTGGAAATTCTCATCTAGAAAATCGAGAATGCCACCCTGCAGTTGTTGATGGTTAGCAAATCGAAAAGTTAATTAAAAAAAAAATCTAGGCCAACCGACACGATACCTCGCAGTGACACTCTACATAAGAGCGGTGTAAGGTATTTGAAATCACTTGGATATGTGAATTACTATGATGTTTAGGTGCTTCGAAATTTAACGGGTAAAATAATAGAAGCGCAACAAAAACGACTTAATTGAAAATAACAATCATAGGCGATGATAAATGGATGGTTTAGAACAATGTGTGCAGAAAAGGTCATATGGAGAAAATGAAATGAGACACAATTAATCACTCCCGAAGTGGCTCTGCATCTGAAGAAAGTGATTCTGTACATATAGTGGGATTAGAAGGGCATTGTTTATTACAATGGTCCTCAATCTTTTTGGTCCAATGCATCGTTTTTACCATATGTAATAATGCCATCCCCATTTTCCAAAATTGTCCGACTTAAAAGGTGCATTCCAAATAATATGCATATATTACTGAAAATCTTCATTCTTTTCCATATTTGTACATATACTGTCTATATTTCCGAGATGAGGTATTATGTACAGTATTTACATTAGTCGGACTATTGTCCTCATCTTTGTCACCATATTTGTCACAACGTTTCGGCCGTTGTACGCTCCGGCCTTCGTCAGGTGGTTGGAATTTCGAACCGAACCCTTTATTTCGATCACTGAAATAAAGGGTTCGGTTCGAAATTCCAACCACCTGAAGAAGGCCGGAGCGTACAACGGCCGAAACATTGTGACAAATATGGCGACAAAGATGAGGACAATAGTCCGACTAATGTAAATACTGTAGTACATAGACATTTACATGGATTATTTCTTATAGAATTGTTTCACACATTTAATAGCAATAGAGAATGTTGATGGGTTTTTAAACTTGGATACATGTACAGTGATTTGTTTTAATTCAAAACTAATTCAATAGATAAACTGAAGCATACTTAAAAAGTTCAACAGAATGCTAGGATATTGTAATTCAATAAAAAAAAAGTTCAATAAAAGTTTAGGGTATTTAAATCGGTTTTATCCTGATGCAGATTACAACCATTGAGAAAATTGTGATTGTTTTCTCCTCACCAATTCTGGGATACGTGAAGGAGTGCTTGAAAGGTCACATCGCTGGTCGTTTTCAACTTTCAATCTACTTCGTTGCCTCGTTTTAATTTGCAACAAAGTTGAAATCCTAGCTCACTATGCATGGATAGCTCATTCTTCCAATTCTGTGTAGGAATCACAAATAAATAACCAAAATTCTGTGATTGATTTCTAATCGATCATATCTCATAATCAGCGTTCACTCTAGAAATTCATCGTGACAATCATCAGGAACTTTTTCAGCTGACAATTTAAATGGATTTCGAACTAAATCCAACTCATAATCACCGATGAGTTCTGTAAAATATCGGTTGAATTCAATTTCCAGTGTTGTTAAATGTTGCAAATTTTCATTTTTTGTAAATTTTGGTAGCACTTGGTCTTTACCAAAAACAACAAGAACTGCTGACATTTTATCAAACATTGCAACATTTTTTATATTGATCTTTCTCTTCCAATTTTCCAGCTTGTTCATGAACGCTTTCAAGGAATCCATAAATTTTATGATGTTTGTATTCCTTCCTTGCATCTGAAGATTGTTTGTTCAGTTCCTCGAAAATGTCAACCAAACAGTCAAGGCACATGATACATTCCTCATCATCCAGCCAGGCAAAAAAATCATCTCATCCTGAACTTCAAAAAGTAATTTGAGCTCATCACTAAACTCAAATACTCGCGGAACTACATTTCTTCTTGAAAGCTATTGAACATTTGTGTGAAAAAGAAGTAAATGATAGCCTACATCCATGTCAATAGACATTTGCTTGAAGAGTCGTGAGTTGAGAGCTACTCCTTTGACAAAATTCACAATTTCAATTTGAATTTTTTGAGCCAAACTTTTCCCAAGTGGAGCTGGAAGTGTTTTTTTTTAGGCCAGAGTCTGAGGATGGAGCATACAATGAATGTCTTTCACTTTTGGTGCTCGCTTTTCTCACACGATTTTGAAATCTAGATTTTGTCCCCAACATAGATGGTAATCCCTATCTACAGCACCCACAGACTATCCCACAAAATATTTTCTGCTTCAAGAAAGCTGAAACCTTTTCTATAATCTCAGAGACCTTGGTAGTTGTTTCAAGAGAACAAAATAGAAACTCTTCTTTATATGAAACTGAGTGAACATACCCTGCAAACACCAGCAACTGGGAACACGATACCACATCAATCGATTCATCAAGTTGAATTGAAAATAAGACAAATCATGCAGACTTGATCTGCATAATTTGATCTTTGATGCCGATGGCTATATCACTGATCCTTCTTTGAACTGTACTGTTCGATAGTGAAACCGCTGCAAGATTTTTCTCCGAGCTATCTCCCAAAACAATTTCCACCATTTTGAGAACGCGAGGTTTGATTATATTTTCCCCAGTTATATATGTTTTTTTCTGCTTTGCGACTAACCTATTGGCTCGAATTTTTTAATGGTCCTGTTGAATTCAGCTTCATTTTTGACAGCCTTTCTCTAACGTTCAAAAAAGTTTGCTTCAAAAAATTATTTGACAAAGCTTTGCAACAGAATACACACTGATACCTTTCTTCTCCATTGATGATCATGGATGCGAATCCATATTGAATATAAGATTCATCATACCGTTTTTTTTTAAATACTGATGGACTCTAAATTCTGTAATTTTTCGAACAATTATTTTCGGACAATTTTCGCAATACGAAAATTTGTGCTGTAGTAATCAAGGCTAAAGGAGTATATTTTGACGAGAGCAAAATTAAATCATAAAATCTTTTTTTTTTCTTTTTGACATTATAAAATTTCTAATAAAAATTCATGTCCCACTTTTTTACCCAAGTGTAATAATTTTCTCTTATTTAAAGTACAAAACCATTAATTTTGGGGTCATTTAAAAAATTACGAAGGGTGACCTTAAAATTTTGAACTGTAGTGTACCTAAACACTTTTCTCGTCATAAAACATAATATTGTTATAACAGTTATAAGAGTTATAATATTGTTGCTAATAGATATTTCATATTAGCTGGGGCTGTAGAAGTAACACTGACGTCGATAACAAAGATTTTCCATTACTTCATCTTTTCTGTCTTGTCTTTTCTCAATTCCTCTTTTACACCTTTTAATCATTACGTCACTTTAAAGCATATGTTGATGCCAGCCAACAAGATATAGGCATTTATATGTATTTTTCCTATCACCTGCTTTTTTTTGTTTCTTTGTTTCTTTGTTTTTTTTTTTTGTTATTGTTGCTGCTGTTGCTATTACTGCTGTTGTTGTTTTCTGTGGGTTTTTACTTCATACTTTTCTTCCTTCACGGCTTCTTTTTCTGCCTCCTCCTCCTCTTAACATTTCTTGCTTCCACCCCGCTTTATATTATTATATAAGTTTGGGAAAGCGTTCTTCTTCTATGTGTCGTATCCTTTAAGGACGTGGGCGATCATGGCTCTCCACAACTTTCTGTGCTTTGTAGCTTTTAGTAAGTTTTATCTTTTTCTCTCTCTCCTAATCCCTTTCCTGCCAGAAGATTATTAGGTAATTTATTTATTGCTTTCTTATGTCTCGGTTACTTTCAATCTGTCATCTGAGTATCAATTTTTCCAAGCCCTCTTTCCTCATTATGTATCATAGAAATTTCAAATCTCTTTCTGATGTTAAGTATAAGTATCCTTTTTGTTTCCATTTCCCTAAATTTTCCTCGTTACTCTCATGTTCAGTCCATGGAATTCTCAACATCCTTCTGTAGAACCACATTTGCCTCATTTACTTTACTGATTCTAATGTAGAAGAACATATTTTAGGTAGAACGGTATGATTCCCGTCCATACAGAGAAGCAGAATAAGAGTAAATGTTATTTTTAATCACGAAGCTTTCACATCAGTCATATCAGGTGCATTGTCAGGGGAGATGACGACGCTCTATATTTTTAATACAACCCTTTTATCAGCATTCGAGCTGTTTGTATTCAATCCCCGTACTTGTGGAGGATTTCAATTCCTCTCCCCAACCCGGATCGGTAATTCTTCCAGTCTTATCGACAGGAACGTCCAACCCTTTTCAAGCATTCCTTTAAATGTCACCATTATATCACCCCATGCAAATCAGTAAACCCACTAAGACACAAGGGGTTACAGGGTGTGGAAGAATTAGGAACAAAAACAGTAATAATGAGCGGGAAGAGAAAATAGAAATAAGAACAGTAGATAGCGATTGACATTGCATTTAAATCTTTGAAGATTAAAGTTGGCTGGAAAGTACTGGAACCAGAAGGGAGTTCCAGAAGCGAGAAGTGCGAGAAAAGAAACTGGATACATATAGCCAGCTCAATTGTACATTGATGATATCTCGACGCCAGTCTAGTACTGCGCTTAACTTTTATATACAACAGCAAAGAGTCCATCCGAACAATTACCATGAAAGTATTTATAGAAAAGACACAGGGAGACAACATTGCCTGGTGGGAAAATGGCTGAAGCCGAAATGTCAGATCAGGACCAATAAGATTGCTGATTCTTCTCTGGATTTTATCAAGGAGCTAAAGGTGCAGGGGCACCGGACAATAAGCATAGACGAATGGTAGACTTATAGATATGTAAGATAGATTCTGTAGAGAAATACCGTACCACACGACATAGTGAACCAAATTTCTTAGCAGCTGACCCAGCAATGGATTCAATATTACCAAATTTTCGTAATTTTCTGACATGACGCTTATCAGGATCCAACATTTCACTTAGGATTGTACAACCCACGAATAGCAATAAATGAGCAGATGATGAGATATCCCTAGACATGAAAAAGTTAAACCTTGAAAAGGTTAAGATCGTAGTGAACAAAGAAGAATCCCCTCGGGACTTTGTTCCACGAATTAACAAGTCTGGAGAAGAAGTTTTCTGAGTAGAACTTCCTTCTCACCAATGGAATCCAATGATAATGTGGATGGGTTGACCACATAGTTCTGATGGTCTGAATAGTTGAAACTAAAGAAATGTAGTTCATCTGTATATTCGCCATGAAAACAATGATAATGTAAATAATACCATATTACTAAATATGGCGATAGGGACTTTTACATTAACCTAACAGAACTTCTACATAAAATGATGAGGGAAAGCGAGAAGAAAGTACAAAGCATCAACTGCGAGAAGACAAAGCACATTGTTGTTAGCAAAAGTAACATCCCAACATGCAAATTACAAATTAGATATAGCAAAATCAAACAAGTAAAACAATTGAATTATCTGGGATGAGTTTTAACAGAGGAAGGAAAATGCGACACTGAAATCTGAAGGCTCACTGGGATAGCGAAAGATGCCTTCCACAATCTAGGCTAAGAAACAGAAAAAAATCGTTAGAAATAAACAAAAGAGTACTGTTACGTAATAACTCCTTTATGGTATTGAATGCAGGACAATCTCCTCACAAATGAAGAAGAGAATTAAAACAACATAAATGTGGCTCTACAGACTGAACATGTGGGCAATGACGAAATTTTAGAGAAAATGGAAACAAAAGCAGACTTATACTTAACATAAACAAGTGAGAGTTGAAATTTCTAGGGCACATAATGAGAAGAGAGGGTTTGGGAAATGTAATACTCATTGGACAGATTGAAGGCAAGAGGGACAGAGGAAAATAACGCATAACCTACCTAGCGAGCTTCAGTAAACGCATGGCGGAACAAGACAAAATTTATCCTACAAAGGATAGTGAAGAAGAGCTACGATCATCAACGTCTCGAGGAGACACGGCACATAAAAGAAGAATAGAAAAATAATAAAGATTTTGCAGAATTACTTTTCAATATATGTATCCAGAATGTCACGGAAAATGCATTCGCTTCAGGTATCGCCGGATCTACAGGTTGTCCAGTAAAAAAGCGGTAAATTCAGAAAGACATGAGACAACCGTTGAAAATTGGTGACGGCTGGTGTGACTGAAAAATTCATGAGGAATTTCTGCACATTCCATGAATCCCCACGTCTGCTGTTCTTCTTTGAAAAGTACAATAACTTGACGCTCAAAATCAGTGAGCTGCTAAAGCCATACGAGAATGGCGGAACGAAAGACGAAAGTTGTCTGCAAATAACGTTTAAATGACGAGTTACAAGATCAAGCAGCAATTAATCAATCATAAAAGAACCAATCAGAGTTAAGTAATTATACGAGGGTCGAAAGCTTATTCAAGGTCATGACTATTCAAGAAAATTATTCAAGGTTATTCAAGGTCAATTATTCCTGAAAGATAAAACCGTGATAATAAATTTTACCGCTTTTTTACTAGGCACCCTGTATTTCTAGAGTTTTATCCATTTATGTACCAAACTCAAGTCTTACTATTTGGTACCCATTCATAACCGCTCGCAAACACCAGGACTCTATACAAATGTAACCTCTGGAAACGAAATATTTTTAAGCCGGTTAAAACACTGCAAGTGTGTCTGCGTGCACGCAATTCTTACGTGGGAGTTTTTCATACAGCTGTTTCTGCCTCTTTAAAGCTTAGAGGGCGAGATTATGTCACTAGTCCATGGAACACCTTGTCGTCTTTGTCTCTTCCCTCTCCTTTCTTTTCTCTCGTTTTCATGTCGTGTCTTTTGTGTGTGGACATTGTTTCTCAACGCCAACTTCTTTGACAAGAGTTTTTTTTCTCATCCGGCGCATGGCCAACCCACACAGAGTTTGTTGCAGGGAAAAAAAGAATGAAATACAACAAATGATGACAAATTGCAACGGTCTGATGCGACAAGTTCGACGAGACTGACGTTCAGTCGTTTATTTTAAATATCCTTAAAATAACCTGAATTTTTAAACCAAATATGCGTAAGCAGTTTGTTACGTGTGAACAGTTTTTATTCCCCGAAATTTTATTAAAGGATTTTCTCGATAACAATAATGGCCTTTGACGAGCCTGAGATAATGAGAAGTCCTACCAAGATTCATTAATGGCTGCCAAAATCTTAACAACATAAGATATGCAGATGACACAGAGTTGATAACAGAAGCAGAAAGGAAACTACACGAACTCATACTGAAGATAGCGAAGGAAAGCGGGAAGAAAAGATTATACATCAATTACAAGAAGACAGATATAAGTGGACACTGAGGTCAACACCAAATGGTGACAGTCTTGAACGCAATTTTCAGGCCATTTCAACCCTGAAACAGTCTGTCACCATTCGGTGATGACCTCTACTTTTGTATTTACATATACTCTATCCCTGATATTGAACACTTTTAACCAGAAATTTACTATGTAGCAACATTATTTTTTTATCATATGTGTGTGTGTGTGTGTGTGTGTGTGTGTGTGTGTGTGTGTGTGTGTGTGTGTGTGTGTGCGTGTGTTTATATTTACTGTTATGGTCCAAGGTTAGGACCAAGGAAGAACAACACGAACACAAGAGTAGAAATAACAAACATATATATCACAGAATAATAATACAAGATGTGAAAGGTGTTAGTATGACTGTCAGTCTGGTTTGGAGTGAACTACTATTGGCGCGACTCGATTCCGTCTCGATATTTAACAATCCTCCCACGTGGGTCGAATGTGGCACAAGGCCGGTTTAATGTGGGCTCCCCGAGCCCGTAGGCTCGGCCAAAAATATGCCCATTTAGAACCCGTATAAACGGATTCAGGGACTGTCTACCTCCCCGGACGAAACTCTGCCCTTCAGCAAAGCCTCGTCCGGGTTCCTCTCCGCCAAAGCAGAGAGTTCGACAGATGTCGCAAACAGTCAGAGACAGCTCATGACTCGATTCCGTCTCGACCCTCTCTCTTGAGAGGCGCAGTATTTATAGTGTCAGGAAGAGTTCACTCTGTCGTTATAGGTAAGGTCCCATAACTCACACACACACACACACACACACACACACACACACACACATATATATATATATATATATATATATATATATATATATATATATATATATATATATATATATATAAGGTATCACCCCCATGCAAAGCAGTGAAGCTACTAAGACACAGCGGATTAGAGGGTGTGGAAGAATTAGGATCATAAACATTAATAATGAGCGGGAAGAGAAAATAGTACTCAGGAGAACAGTATATAGACATTGAATTTGCATTTAATTTTTTGCAGATTAAAGTTCGCTGGAAAGCATAGAGCCAGAAGTGTGTTCCACAAGCGAAAAGTGTAAGAAAAGAAACTGTTATCATAGAACTTAACTGTTATATCTAGTCAATTCCAATTGTAAATTGATGAGGCCTTGTTGCTGATCTAGTACTGCGCTTAAATTCAAAAAGTCTATGTACCATAACGAAAAGCTTATCCAAACAATTACCATGAGAGTATTTATAGAAAAGGCGTAGGAAAGCAGCTTTACGGCGATGGGAAAGTGATTACACCCAATTCTCCGTACTTTGATTGGTAAGACGTCTGCCGTGTTAAGATACGTTTTCCGCGAAAAAAAAAAACTGTTGCGGGAGGTTAATTATTTATTGTCCATGCTGTTTATTGACGGCCATAGATGGATGGTCTGAGATTTACAATGAAAAATTAACTAAAATTAAGGTGAAATATATGTTGGTGTTTCTTTTTTAATGCTTGAATTAAATTACAAATGTTTGATTCGATAAAAATAAAATAGCATTTGGCAAAGTGTAGTTGAAACAAACTATGTAATAAGTAAAATCCTTTCCTTTTTCTATTTTCCTTTTCCCTATTATTATCTATTTTTAACACGATGGACAGAAAAGAATTTTTTAAAAGTGGACCAAATATATTAATTTTAACTATAATAGAGTCCGTATAATTTAATTCTTGTGTTCCCACCACAATGATAAATAAATTATAAGAATAATTATTTAAGATTATGATTTTATATGTTATTACAATGAGTATTTTTTTTCCGTTTTAAAATTATCAAGATTCCCTTCGTCGTATAAACCATAAACGAGATAAACTGAGAGAACGTTTCATAGGATATATCGAGGACAATATCCACGTGTTATGTGTATTTGAAATTGAACTGGTTATTCTTATGACCTTTCTAGGTTTCATCACTCGCCGTGGCTCAGATCTGTGCTGTCAAATCATGGAAAATAAGCACATTTCGATTCTGCTGTTTTTCATACAAGATTAAAATAAGATTGCCGACTCACAACAACTGGCATTAACCAGAAAAAAATCGATCTTTCAGGATTCTTGTTCATGGCTGATTCTTTTCTTCATGACATCTACCTAGACCTTGTGTCCTTAAACATAACTCAACAGTACGAGTTTGGGGCGAGATTATAATTTCGTGTATTTTACGAGAGATGCGTTATTATTAAAAATAAATTTCTTCTTTTAGGTGCCGTCTCCCTTCAGGATGTAGGCGATCATGGCCCTCTACACCTTCCTGTCCCTGATAGCTCTCAGTATGATTTGTCTTTTTGTTATTTCTCCCAAACCCTGTTCTACCATCTATTTACTCAATCCCATCAAGTATGTTATGCGCTGTTTTCCTCTAGCCCTCTTTCCCTGGCCTTTGAGTGTCAGATTTTCCTGGCCTCCTTCTTCATTATGTGCCCTAGAAATTTAAACTGTCTCTTCCCGGTGTTTATTATAAGTTTTCTTTTTGTTTCTATTTTCTTCAAAACCTCGTCGTTGCTCATTATCTTCAAGATCTTGATGTAGAACCATATTTCTGTTGCTTCAAGTCTATTCTTCATCTTTGAGGAGATTGTCCAGCATTTGCTGCCATGCAGGAAGGCAGATATCACCTAACAGTTCACTACTTTTTTCTTTTTCTAAAAAGTATTTCTGTCTCTTAATACCCTGCTTAGCGTTTGGAATGAATCTTTGACCGTCTTCGAATCTCAGTTCACTACTCTTTTCGCCATCTATTTGCTCAATCTCGTCAAGTATGCTATGCGTTGTTTCCCCCTGTCCTTCTTTCCTTCAATCTGTCTCGTGAGTAACAGGTTTTCCAAGCCTTCCTTCCTCATTACGTGCTCCAGAAATTTCAGCCTCGTCATCATGATTTTAAGCATAAGTTTTCTTTTTGTTTCCATTTTCTCCAAAACCTCGTCGTTGCTCACATATTCGGTCTATGGTATCCTCAGCATCTTGATGTAGAACCAAATTTCTGTGGCATCAAGTTTCTTCTTCATTTTTGAGGAGGTTGTTCAGCATTCAATGCCATCTAGAAAGACTGATATTACGTAACAGTTCAATACTCTTTTCTTTGTTTCTAACAATTTTCTGTCTCAAAACTAAAAAGGATTGTTACATTTACAAGACGTTTTGTCTCTGTGTAATTTTATTTTAAGCGCTTAAGATCCATAAATTGTCGTCCCTTTGTCGTTTAGCCCAACAATATGTACCACTGTTAAATAGTGATATACAAGACAATATGTTTGAATCTAGTAGACGATTGTCAAAGAAAATATCTAAATATGAAGCATATCCACAAGTTTCGCAACTGTTCTATTTTTTGATAATTTTATTAAGCGATCATCGGAGAAATAGAAAAAGATTTTCGGGACAATCTTAACAGCATAAGATACACAGATGACACAGTGTCGAAGGTAAACAAAATTAAAAAGCAAAAACTGCGAGACAAGGTAGTAAAGGAAATTGATAAGAAATGACTATCAGTTGTACGAAAACAGAATGCACAGTCGTTAGCAAGAAGAGCAAACACAAAATCCAAGTTACGAATTGACGATGTCAAAGTCAAACAAGTACAGAAATTTAATTATCTGGGATGACGGAAAATGTGACACTGAAATCCAAAGACGCATTGGAATAGCAAAAGATGCTTTCTAAAAGCTAAGTAAAGTATTAAGAGACAGGAACATTTCGATAGAAACAAAGAAAAGAGCACTAAATTGCCATGTGATTTCAATCTTTCGGCAAACATGAATAAACGTACCAGCAATAAAACGGTGTGTCAAAAGGACGGTTTTACATTAGCACCGATATTATTTTAACTACCTTCGCTCCTCGGCAATGTTTATCACTTTAAAAATCGATGATTAGAATTGTAATAAAAACTAAACACATGAAAGTGAATTTATACATTTTCTTTGTTCTTTAGAATTGACAACAAAAATAGTAAACACTGTTTATTATATTATTTATTGGAATGGTTGATAAAAGAGCGGCTGATTTGTGACACTATCTAACGCTGGAAGATGTTTAACGCTGAAAAATAAGGATTAGAAAATAGGCTGATCAGCTATAATATTTAACGCTGGAAAATAGGGATTAGAAGAAGATATAATGAAGGATAGACTGATCAGCTACAATGAAGAAAATTAAAGGTTTTATTTTTAAGAAGAATGAATTGCGGAAAGAATAATGTTTTGATAGAGCAATGTGGCAAGTGTGAGAGTAATTAATTACAAAAGGCGTGGAGATAATCAGGATGGGATAACTCAACCAGGAGGGTAGTCAAAGGACCCGGAGCTGAGAACAATAGTGTTAAGTTTATAAAACAAGAAAATACGTAAGCCGTAATTTTACAAATAGGCAATCTGGACAATTGATGAATGTTAGTCATTAAAAATGCTGGTTATCAAAACACAGACGGGCGTTAACGAAGTGTTGATTCGGGATATGGAATGGCT
This sequence comes from Acanthosepion esculentum, assembly GCA_964036315.1. Taxonomy (NCBI): domain Eukaryota; kingdom Metazoa; phylum Mollusca; class Cephalopoda; order Sepiida; family Sepiidae; genus Acanthosepion; species Acanthosepion esculentum. The sequence goes on from OZ038480.1 coordinate 78,132,143, forward strand.
AAGATCAATGCAGATACGATATGTCGTCCAGAAGTGGAAAATAGAGATTCTTCGTAAACAGGCGTAGAATTTAAAGAACGGCCGATCAAGAAGGGCCATGTGTTAAATATCAGAATTTTGACAAGGTAAGAAAAATACTTGTGCAGGCAAATTTCAGAATGATAATTTTAATTCTAATGTTGACAAGCCAGAAAACACTACGTAAGCAAAACGTTGAGGAGATAAAGTCTTCTAATTAATGAGGTAAATTGAATCGCGTCATGAAAATCGAGAAGCCATTGGCCGGGTGGTAGGCATAATGGCGGGCACAGTTAAGACAACAGGAAAGATGGAGAAATTATTTACGCCCTTCGAAAGGTGTTAGTGTAAGTTACCAATAGATGAGAGAAGGAGTATGGGGCGGATCGATATCCTGTGATCATACCTGGGAAAATTTAAGGTCTTTCCAAAAATTGCAAGCGTAAGCGATTTTAAACAATGGACCTTTATTGCATTTAGGGGAATCACCGAAACTCCAGACCGCGTCTTGCCCTATGCCAATATGGAGTGAAAGCCCATACAAGCAAACGTGCAAGGCCGAGGAGTGAAAACCGTGGAGAATTCTGTCAAGCGTTGTTAAGAATCCGTATTGAAGACCGACCAGCTCGCTGAGACTACCCACGTGACTCCTGTCAAGAACAAGAACTCCGACTTTGAAGAAAAACTGTGCTAAGACCAAGAAGTTATCTTCACTCTTGTACCAACAAAGTTAATACGAAAAGCACATCGAAGTTAACGTCGAAAAACAGAACAAGTTAACATCGAAAAGCAGAATTAGATTAACACCAAAAACAGAAGGAACTCCACATTGAAAATAGAATTTCGTAATCCATCTTTGAGAATCATAACACCCCCCTTCCGAAACTTTTGCGTAGCAGGGGATCTTAATATTTTTTTTTCTTTGGATCTATTTCCAAGGGTTCTGTGAATTTCCTTTTTCTGGAAGATCTTCGTGGTTCTGGCATTGTTTGCGGCCTTTTTATATCAAATGTATCGAAAATCGTATCCATCACTTCTTCCTGGGGTGGACCGTTAGCATCCTGTAACAGTCTCTTCCTTATTTGGTTTACGTGTCTTCTATGTGAGAATTTGTGTCCCTGTACTATGTAAACCATATTGCCGATTCTCTTTTCAATTGTACCTTGCTCCCAGTAAGATGAATTGTTTTTATATGCTTTAAAAAAACTTTTTCTCCTGGGTGGAATTTTCTTTTTGGTACGCATGACTGTGTTATTTGCTTCGATTGACTTGGTAGTAATTTATCAAATACAGATCTGATTTTTCTAGCGAACATCACTTCTGCGGGTGTTAATACCGATGGCGTAGCATTATTTGGCGTAATTCTATATACCTGTAGAAATTGTTGTAATGCTTTTTTCCGTATACACATCATATGCTTTTCGTAACGCTCTTTTGAGTGTATCGACAAATCTCTCCGCTTGCCCATTTGATCTTGGGTGATATGGCGGGGATTTTTTGCGTTCCATTATCTGTGATTAGACAATCCACTACTCCAAACCGAGCGAACAGGTCGTGGAGGCAATTTATGGTAATTTCTGAAGTAGGATTTTTGCAACGAAACACCTCTGGCCATTTACTATAACTATCCACTATGATCAAATAGTAGAACCCATCTATTGGACCTGCATAATCTGCGTGTATTCTTGACCACGGACGATCTGTCTCTGGCCATGGGTTATGGATGATTGGCGGTGCTTTAGCTGCTAAGGAACAACCCTTGCATTTTTCCACCATTTGAATAATATCCTGGTCCATGTTTTTCCAATATACATAGCTTCGCATCAGCGATTTCATTCTATTTTTTCCTGGATATCCCATGTGGAAATCCTTTAGGATTCGCTTTTGTAGTGTTTTGGGAATTACAACCCTTTCGTTATAAAGTAGCACATTATCGCATAAAGAAAAGCTGTCCGATATTTGCTTATTTTTTTCTGCTACTTTTGCTTTTGTTTCTTTTATGAATTCATCATTTATTGCTTCATTTTTTATCTCTTGTAGTGTGACGGGGAAGTTTCGAACTGTACAACATAGTACTGTCCTGATATCTTCTTCATGTCGTAGGGCTGCGATTAAAGAATCTTCCAATGGCTCTGTTTTCGTTGGTATAAGTCTCGACAGACCATCCACATGCTCGATTTTTTTCGTTGGTAGATATTCCAATCTGAAATTGTAGTTCAGAAGAATTGTACCCCATCTTAGTAACCTATTTGCAGTATAAACCGGTAGACCTTTTTTCGAACCAAAAACGGTTTGTGATCCGTCTGTAGAGTAAAAAATCTACCATAGATGTATCTATGAAATCTTGTGACTGCGAAAAAAAAAAACAGAGCTTCTTTCTCTATTTGTGAGTAATTTTTCTCTGCTGGTTTTAGAGTTCGAGAAGCATGCGCGATAGGTTTTATTGTCCCATCCGGCATTTTATGCAGTATACACACCCCGACTCCATAGGCGTTCGCGTCACTTGCTACAATTATTTCTAATTTAGGATCATAGTGTGCCAAAAATAAATCCGAAGTTAACGTCTTAATTATTTTGTTAAACGTTTTCTGGCATTCATCTGTCCACTCCCAAACTTTTTCTTTCTTCAGAAGTTCGTTCAGTGGTGCGCGAAGTTTATGCATGTGAGGAATGAATTCCTGGTAGTAATTCACTAAGCCTAGAAAACTTTGTAATTCTGTTATGTTCTTTGGAACTGGTATTTTTTTTATTGCCGTTGCCCTTTCAGGGTCTGGTCGTCTTCCTTTTTGATCGATGATATAGCCCAGGTATTTAATTTCCTTCATGAAAAAATCGCACTTGTTTTCTTTTACCTTGAACCCATAGCTTTGTATTCTCTTAAACACCTCTTGTACGTGTTCCCAGTGTTGTTCAACGCTTTCGCTATTTATCAATACGTCACCCAGATATGCAATCGTGTACTTTAGTCCGGCGATCATAGTATCCATTGTCTGTTGGAATATAGCCGGCGCGACCTTAATCCCAAATGGTAATCTTTGGTATTTGTACAATCCTTTGTGTGTGTTTATGCACAGTAATTTTGAACTTTCCTCATCGACTGGAATTCGTAAGTACGCTTCACTTAAATCTATTTTTGAAACATTTTTTCCGCCATTTAATTTAGTGAATACTTCTTCTGGACTGGGTAGAGGATAGTGGTAATCTTTTATCACTGCGTTCAAACCCGTTGAGAAATCAGCGCATACTCTAATCTTCCCTGATTTCTTTTTGACGTAAACCGTAGGTGCGGCCCATTGACTGTATTCTACTTTTGTCAATATGCCAGTGTTCTCGAGTCTAGCCAATTCTTGATCTATTTTTTCTATTGACGCAAACGGTACGCTCCTTTTTTTCGTGAAGATAGGTTGAACGTTTTCTTTTATTTCTATATTTCCGAGACCTGCTGAAAATACTTCGGGGAAACTCTCTTTTAGTTTCTCTTTCAATTTGTCTGCCTCGGTTGATAAACTTTTTACATTTTGGCAGTACGTACTTTTTGGTAAATCCAAAAGTTCGAATTTTTACATCCAGTCCGTTCCGAATAAGTTTTCTGTATTTCTTAACACGTACATTTTTAATTTTTTCGTCATTCCATTAAATGTCACATTTGTAATCACTTCAACCTCAAATTTTAATTTTCTCCTCGTTACCGACCTAGCAATTTTATCCGTTTTTAACATGGCAGGTTTGTTCAGTTTTCTCCATGTTTGTATGTTAATAATAGTTAAGTCCGAGCCGGAATCCAACTGTCGTCTGAATTTTCTGTTTTGCATTTCTACTTGTACGTATTTTCTTATGTTCGTCTCATCCGCTTGGTCAGTCCTGGTGATTCTTATTCTGCTTTTGCTTTCTCTTCTAGTCCAACAATGAGAATTTTTATGTCCTACTTTTTGCATGATAGACAAGTTTTAAAACGGTATGGACAGTCTTTATACCAATGCCAAGTCCCACAGCGATAGCATGGACTGGGTGGTAGTTTTTTCTGATATTGACTTTTAAAAGTAGAAAAATTTGTTTTATCTGTTTTTGAGGAGGGAAAATTGGTTTGGTTTGTTTCTGAGGAGGGAAAGTTGGTTTGTCTTCGTACTTTACGTATGTGCGCGATGCCAGCTTGTTCTATATCTTTTGAGTCTTTCTTCACACTGATGCATCTCTGGCAGTCTTCGGACAGTTTTTGAAGTGTCAAATCTTGTTCACTCTCCAATTTTGTAAGCATTCTACGTCTAATTTCCGCGTCTTTGGTTGAAACCAGGCCTTGGACATATTAAGCATTTGAAATTGTCCGCGCTGAGTTCTGATAACTTAAAGTCATCACAATATTTGTTTACAATGGAAGCGAAAGTTATGTAATCTTCGCTGTCCTTTTTTGTTAGGTTCAGACATTTACATCTTTTGTGGAATAGTGAGGTATTAGGGCTGAAAAGTTCTGTTAACAGTTTTATGGCTTCTTTGAAAGTTAACTCATTTGTTTTCCTCGGTAGGATATAATCTACGAATTTGGTATATTCGCATGTGCCTAATTTTCTTAGTAATAGACGTACTTTTCTTGCGTCTGACCAATTTCTGCAGTCAAATTCATATAGATCTTCGTACCTTCGGAAGTAAGTTGCAATGGTTTTGTCTTCGTCGGGTGCATACGTGAAATCTTCGATAGTGCTCCAAATAGCGTCTTGTGAGAGAACTGTTTCATTCCCGGGATTTTGCCCTTTATTTCACATTACACGTAGCAATAATTCTTGTAATTCAAGATGTTTCTGTTCGTTTTTTTTTTTTTGCTGCTGTTCAAATTGGATTTTAAGTTCCACAATGGTTGACTTAAAATCTTCCATGTTAACGTAATTTTGTGTAAGTGTTTTCCCTTAGTGTAACCTGATATTCTGAAACCTGTGTACGCAAAAAAAAAATTCCTTTGTTGCCACAGAAAATTCTTCTTTTTTTTCATGTGTCCGCGTAGAACTTGTTTTTTTGTTTGTTTGTTTTTAGAAATATCCACGTAGAACTTGTTTTTTACAGTTTACTCGTCGACACTGTTATGTGCGACGGATAGCAAAAAAAAGGTATGTCCTCCGCGTATAGAGTTCGTTTTTTTTTTTGTTTTTTTTTAGGGTTACCTCGTCGCCACTTGTTATGTGCGACGGATAGCAAAAAAAGATATGTCGTCCGCGTAGAAAGTTCGATTTTTCTTGGGGTTTCCTCGTCGCCACTTGTTATGGTCCAAATTCCTTGTACCACGGTGATGGTCCAAGGTAGAACCAATGAAGAATAACTCGAACACAGGTATGGAATAACACAGATATATTACAAACAGAAATATATACAAAAAAGTAGAAGTATTAGTAATGACTATCAGATTTGGTTAGAGTGAACTATGTTGTCTCGACAAGTCTTATTATTCCAATGTTCTTACAATAATCCTCCCTGCTCCCTCTTGAGGCGCAGTATTTATAATGTCCGGAATAGTCCATTATTATTATGGGTAAGTTCCCATAACAGTTTGTAAGAAAGATTTTTTTATAAAGAGAATTACATTGTGCTGACAGATGGCACTAAAATCAACGATTTTTTGCGATTTCAAAACAAAGACTCTTTCCAGTAAATTTAAATTAGTTTTGAGATATATCAACGTATTTTGCTTATTGGTAATACTAAATTTAATCTATTAAGTTGAAATTAAAACTAAAATAAAAGCTTCAAAAAAGAATTTTCATTTTTAAAAATTCATTTTGAACCTGAGGTATCGCGTTTCTTTGGCGGTACCTAGATAAATCTTTTTAAAAAGAAATAAAAAAAATAAATTTTAGTATCGCCAAATGTTTCATATATTCTCTTCAGTATCGAATAACCGTACGAAATAAATCAGAATCAGCAATAAAAGAAACTTGCAAATTGACTAAATGCCCATTTCTCGTCTAAATCTGCCCAACTCTGAGGAAAGCTTTCAGTCCTTCGAAAAGGCAAGTCTTTGATCTGAGCCACCGGCTTAATAAAAACATTAGCGCTTCAGAAAATATGTTGAAAGCAATAATAGGACTGGAAGGCAAACAACGAAAATTCTACTTTTTTTTTCTGCGCAACTCTCGTTAAACACCCCCCCCCCCTACACACTTCATTCATTAGTTTTCTTTCCTGCTTCTTTTCTCGCTAAGTAGACTAGGTTTGGCCAAATACAGGAGTTCTCAAGGGAAGAATTTCAGGTTTTAGGGCGAGTGGTAGATACACATATTGGTAGACTAAAAATGTTAACTATGGGACTGCCCAAGGTGCTACAACTCGCAATGTGCATCGGTCCGCGCAACTGAGAGGACACGCTGGGTTTTCTTTCCGGTAGCTCTTGTGTTTTTTGCTACTACAAAATAATGCATGTAAATGCATTCGTTCTCATAGAGAAAACAATGAAGATTTTCAATATATGCATAATATTGGGAATGCAAGTTTTGAGTCGGACATCTTTGAAAGAGGGTGGATGATATTCTGTCTTATGGTGAAAATTTATATTTGAACTTAACAACTTTAAGAAAATATTTCAATAACAATCATAAATATGAATTCTGCTCGTTCTTTCTTGTTTCTTTCTTTTTTTTCCATTGAAACCAAGTAGTGTCTTTTCCCGTCTTTCCATGCGATCAAAACGGAATAGTCCATTATTTATGAGATATTTAGCAGGAGACATTAACCACTCCTTTCATTCTTTCTTTTTTTTATATCTTTCTTTTTCTCCACTGAAACCAAGTAGTGTCTTTTTCTCTCTTTCCACACGATCAAAACGGAATAGTCCATTATTTATGGGGTATTTGTAGGACATAATAGACGTGTTAACTAACAAAGGGAGGGACAAGTACAATTATAATAGGATAAGAAATATTGTCGTATTGTAAAATGCATTAATTGCTTAAATTGCCCTGTCTAAGTTTTAGGTATGAAAATAAAAGCCGGTATGGACACTGAAACGTCTGAACGAAAGATGTACATTTCTATAAAAAGGTAATTGAGTATTGCCTTGCTGGAAGAATCTCTGTGGCCTAAAGGAAAGGCACAGTGAGCTAAAAGGGGTTTTCCCGAACAAAAAAGAAAGAAAAGGAAAGCAATTTTGATTCATGATGGGAGAAGCATTTTTTAAATAATACTTTTGATGATATAAGCCGGTAGTCGTTACTTTCCCTGTTTGTAAATAAACAGGGACATCTATTCAAACACGAGTAGCCACGAAATCATTATATAATATGATACATGTTTAGGTACATAAAGCCAAGTGGAGAAGAAACTAATAAGGATATATTTTGTATGTTTACATATATATGTATGTATAGGAAAATATCGACATATTATCTCACGCACAAGCCACTCACTCAAACTGCGAGGTGCTGTCCAAAATTTCGGATAAATCATGCAAGGTGCTCGAAGGAATTCTCGTACAGTTTTCTTTTTTTCATTTGTACTTATATATATATATATATATATATATATATATATATATATATATATATATATATATATATATATATATATATATGGGCGAATACATATATGCATAGAATACATACATATATAGAATATATATAGAGAGAGAGATATAGAAGAATACATACATACATACATACATACATACATATATAAATAAATATATATATATGAATATATATATATACATACATATACACACACATATATATATATATATATATATATATATATATATATATATATATATATATATATATGTATGTATATATATATATATATTCTCCTACCAGAATGGAACACAGTATCCAGCCCTGCGGGGCGGGAGAATATATTATCCTCTATCAAATGCTCAGGCCGACAGATATAATTCACGTTGTTTGAAAAACAGGGCGTCTACTCAAATATGGCTATCCACTAAAATAAAATTTCGAGCAAAACGAAATAATGTCGGGTTGAAAATAAAATCCATTAAATCTTTAGGAATTGCTTTCTTAATTGCGGGGCTGTGAAAGCTCCACGTATCAGATGGCCGTTTCTCCTAAACAGAAGGACGCAGGTTCGAAATATGCCGCTGAACCTTTATTAAGTCTATAGAATGCTCAGGTTGGTAGACGTCATTCACATCGTTTAAAAACGGAGTGTCTTTTCAAGTACTACTAAAATTATATATATATAGAACATTAATTACTGGTGCTAATGAAATAGTGCTCGATGTATAATAGAAGTGCTATAATTAATATTAATAAATATACATTTTTTACGTCAGTTGCTGCTAGAAAACACCATCTGACTCGGAGTTATACTACAGGTGAGGTAAAAATGTATGTTTATTAATATCAAATATATATATAAATTACATAAAATGAAACTCCATTACCCCATTCAGATGGCCATTTCACCCCGGGTTATTCACCCTGGGGCTTGATGCAAAAACGTTTGTTAAAAAAATGAATTTTAACGTTTTTCGAAAAAAATAAGAATTAAAGAAGGCAGGAAAGAAAGAAGAAAAAAAGAAGAAAAGAAAAAGAAGTGGAACAAACAACAAATAAGGGAAATGGCATTAAAAGGGAGATAGAGAGACAAAAAGAAAACTAAGGTAGTTAGAAAAGGATGGACAGGAAGTCATGACATAGACAAGTTTAAACAGACATTAAAAACGGTTAAAAATTAAAATTGACCTATATTTAACATATCAAATCTTGTTGAAATGGAAAAAATTACATAGGGAAATACAAACATAAAGGTTAAGAAAAAGAAGAGTTTTAAAGATTATAGAAAAAGAAAAATTATAATCTAAAAATAATACTTTTATATAATTTTAATACTGTATAAAGAAAATTTTTATTACAAATTTTAATACTAAAATTAATATTAAATTATTATGTAGTTATATCAAATTATTATTAAGAAAAATTTATTATTAAGAAAAATTTATTTACTTATTAAATAGTAAATAATAATTTAATAACTTATTATTTATTTATTTAGTCTAATGTAAATAGACTAAATAATTTATTATTAAATGAATTTATTAAATTAATATTAATTCTTTCAATATTATATATTTAATTGTATAGTAAAAATTTTGATTAGCAAATTATTAATTTATATTACTAATAATTTATATCAATAATTATAATAAATATTAATATACTATATATTTATATTATATCAATAATAATTAAATATTAAATTTATATTCTTATTTTATATCTATATCATATTTATATTAATCATTTTAATATTCTATTCAGGATTACATTTAAATTCAATATTAAAAAAAATTTAATGTTATAAAAACAATTTCTGGCATTTTTAGTAAATAAACAAAAAAAACATGAATATAAAAATTAATAAGATAAAGGTAATATTGTTTTTAAAATTAAATAAGTAATAGCCCAAAGGAAAATTAAAAATTAAAAGGGAATTTTTTTTAAATAGATGAAGAAACTTAAAACCTAGATTTTAAAAAGTTTGAAGTTCAAGATTAAATAGATAAATTATAGAATAAAATATAAAGGATTAGATTGAATAATAAGAATAAAAAAGGGTCAATTAATTTGCGAGATGAGTTTATATGCTTAAATTATTTAATAGTTTCTTAAAGAAGCTATTTATTTATCAACTACAAGAAAAATATGCAGGAAATTCACAAAGCATATAACTTGTTTAGGATTTTGTTATATTTACCTCTCCAGCCCTCTTTTATTTCTTAGAAAACTACAATGTCTGGTTTGTATATTTTATGTAAGCATATGTATCCGCTTTAATTTATGTCTGGCTGCCGTTAGCTGCCAATCAAATTTAACGTTTGTCATGTTTGATTGGTTGATCAAAGTAAAGACCACAAACCTTCTACCACCCTTTTTTCGTAAAAAGAGGTTGTATTTTGATTTTAAATCTAAATAAGTTGTTCATTCGCCAGTAATTTACAATCGCTCGATGAGATGCGTTGATACGCATTGAAACACGACTACAACTGTGTAGCGATTTTTACATTTAATATCCTAAAATAAATAATATTGGTCTACTATGAGCCCTCTTTTAAATTAAATGTTACGAACGTTGAAATTGTACTCTATTCGTTCTCATCGTACCTGTATATATATATTAGGTTGGTGCAAAAATAATGTCGTTTTTTGACATGATCTTGAACGTCAAAAAACGACATTATTTTTGCTCCAACCTAATATATATATATATATATATATATATATATATATATATATATATATATACATATACATATATATATATATATATATATATATATATATATATATATATATATATATAATATGGTGTAACAGCAAAATTGTCCCTATCGTGTAACAGGATGGGATAATTAACCATCCCACAAAATGTTAATATCTAAAAGAACACTAAACTAATTGAGTTTCTTTTTTCCGGGTTTTCGGATAAGACGTTTCGCCATCTTGATACCATTTGTCGTACGAATCACTGAAAGCACTTTGAGTTATTCAACTAGAAAGAGAACAGCTTAAAATTATTTTGTGTCAGCTCCACTATATCTTACCAACTGAGCAATGGTGAAAGGAAAAAATCATTCAGGCCTTCAGTAATAGTAAGAACATTCATAATCTGGCTTCTATCTCCAAAACCACTCACCAACCATCAAGAGAACGATGAATAAGTTTCAAAAAGAGGGATCAGTAGAGAGGGACAGCAAGAGGGGGCATCATTTTAAACTTAGACCCAAATACATTCTTATTGTTCAAAGTAGAGGCCAATAGTGTTATAAAAACCGAGGAGAATTCCAGTGAGACATCTTTAATGATTTTTAAGACCCCCCCAAAAACTGAATCTAACAGTTGGACATTTTTGTTGTTACACGATTTGAACATTTTTGCTATTACACCCAGTATATATATATATAAAACATTAAACAACATATTAAGTCACATACTGTTTCCCTTACGCAATCTGATATACGTAAAATACTTGTAGAAAATACTAAAATTATAGATAAACATACAGACATTAGACGCCTTAAAATCTTAGAGGCATTACATATTAAAAGAAAAAGACCTCTTATTAATCGTATAGATTACAATATATCTGGTAATATATTGCAATGTTTATAATATATTTAAATTTTGTAGCGTATTCTTCGATCTTTTGGCTTGTGTATTGGAAATCTTTTTCACGCTGTCACATGATAAAAATCTACGCCATGCACGTGATATAACATCATCGCGTCTTTTGAATTTAAAAGGAATTTAACGTTTTTAGTTTGTAAAAAAGTAGCAACATGATTACGCTACAAGATAATTGGCAAATGTTTGTTTAAAAAAAAAAAAAAAAAAAAAAAAATTTTTGACTAAAATATTGACCCTGAAGATGAACAATGATGTTCGAAAGCGCTAGGTCATCGTATGGAAAATACATATTTCGGAACTATTTTCAAATAAAAAGTCTCATTAGAGAATATGAGAAAATTCAAAAGAAAATATGTAAGACTATGTTGTCTTTAACATTCAACACTACATGTTTGAAAGAAAAGTTGCTGCCAAATTACACATATATATATATATATATATATATATATATATATGTATATGTGTGTGTGTGTGTGTGTGTGTGTGTGTGTGTGTGTGTGTGTGTGTAATAGAGAGAGAGATAACGATATATAGCAAATATAAATACGCGAAAACTTTTTCCACTTTGTCATGCATTCTTCCCCACACATAAGTGTGTGTTGATGTGTGTGTGTGTGTGTGCGCGCGCGCGCATGTGTGTGTGTGTTGGAAGTGTATGTCTGTGTATTTGTGTGTTTATAAACGATATCAATATATCCGTAGCCTGGCAATTGATAACTGAATTTTTATTCGCTGCATAACGTTCAACCTCTTTAATTAATGGAAAAGCGTTGGATTAAGTGCATTGACAAAGAAGGAAATTATGTTGAAAAATAGATCTGTTGTGCAAAACAAATATTGTCATTAATCCACGGACTTGTTGATGCACACAAAAAACACACACACACACACACACATTTATATAAGTTTACGCATATGACACGTTATATATATATATATATATATAAACTTTGCGTTTATATATAAATATATATTTCTTACACATTTATATCTGTTTTTCTGAAGATACAAGTTTAATTTTATATCCGTGCAAATATGTGTTCTTTGTAAATAAGATTTTTACATACAAAATTAATGATTATTCCCAGAGAAAATTAAACAACATCTTTCTCATTATTCTTCTCTTCCCCCTGCCCACCCCACTTTCCATGCAAACTTGTATCTACATATGTACATACATGCATACATATGCATACATACATATATGTACATACATACATACTGATATACGTAATCCTGTGAACACGCCACACTCAAACGCATTTCCCCAATCGTGATTCTTGTAGAAAGACATCAAAACCCAATCCACAAAAATCTTCATCCAGGTAAGTAGACACTAATTACTGTCATGCAAATAAAATACAAGAAAAAAAAGTGTGGTAATTTTATTTTTAAACTTTCCATTTTGGTGTTTTACCTTTTTTACCATAAATAAAATGTACCTTCTGGGCCAGCACTTCGAATATAGATCAATTTTATTTATCTTTGTAAATAGGAATGGCACGGAATTCTTATCAGGGGATAATAAATCGAGCTGTGTTCAAAATGTTCGAGACGGCATCATTAAGTAAAATAAATATCAAAAAAATAATTTCATTTAAAGAAAATTCTTTCTGTGAATACTTTTTTGGAACCATAAACCGTGAAGAGAACGTCTTCTTGAGAGCTTTCCAAAGTCACTCAAACTGTAACATAGATGAAGCAAAAATAATTTTAAATGCTCTCGGATTAAGCACAGTATTAAATAAATACAAACATAATAAACATTTAACTGGCTCTCATTCCATTATTAATTTGGTTGACGTAGCGTGCTATAAATGAAATTTGACACTAAAAGATTCTTAGGGCTTTCAGAATTGCTGAAAATACATTTTAGCTTGTTTTATGGATGCCATTTAGATTTTAACAGATCTTGTATTAACATTTTGGTGCTGAGAGATATTTTAAGGGCTTCTTGATATAGTCTAGAACACTTCAGAACTACCTCGCACTAAATTAATACCCGAATAGCCCCTTCCTAGAGAGGTCAGTCTTGGAATTGAGCCATTTTTGCATGTCTGATGTTGAAAACATAAGTTGAAATTATTTAAAAAATGACAATCCGCACTGACGGTAAGAGGGAATAGAACCACCCCGAAAATGATTTTCCTCCTTACCTTACAGTTCCACTGATTTAATGGCCGCCCCAGCCACTAAAAACACTGTGGCGACGAGCTTGTGAACATCTTTGAATACAATACCAACGCCATGTGAATAGTTACGACAACGGGGAAGTAGATCTATGATAAAAATACGTTTTAAACGTTAAAGATGGTAACATCAAAAGACATCTTAAATGCCGAGTATGAGATTTTATATAGAATCGTTTAGTCAGGATCATAATTCATCAGCTATGTGTCTTCTCACTGGATTTATTCAATGTATACAGTGAAGCGATTCTGGGAGAATTAGAAATCCCACCAGGATTCATTACTGGCGATCACAGTCTTAACAACATAATATATGCAGATGACACAGTGTTGATAACAGACGCATAAAGGAAACTACAAGAACTTCTACAGAAGAAAGTGTGAAGAAAGGACAAAACATCACTTGCAAGAAATCAGAATGCCTGCTTGTTAGCAAAATTACAAATTAGATACCAAAATCAAATAAGTACAACAATCGAAATATCTTTTTTTAGCAGAGGACGGAAAGTGTGACACTGAGATCCAAAGGTGTATTGGGATAGCAAAAGATACCTTCAAATGCTAAGTAAATTATAAAAAACAGGAAGATTTCGTTAGAAACAAAGAAAAGAGTACTAAAATGTTACGTAATATCACTCCTCCTATATGGCATTGGATGCTGAACAACCTCCTCAGAGATGAAGAAGTGACTTGATGCAACAGAAATCTGATTCTACAGAAGGATGCTGAGAATACCATGGACAGAATATGTGAACAACGACGAAGTTTTAGCGAAAATGGAAACCAAAGGTACACTTATGCTGAAGAGACAGTCGAAAATTCTAAGGCACACAATGAGGAAGGAAGGATTGGAAAGTTTGATACACACAGAACTGATTGAAAGCAAGAGGGACAGAGGCAAACAACGCATAACCTACCTAGCGAACTTCAGTAAATGAATGGCGGAACAAGGTGATATAACAAAAAGACAACATTTATTAAGAGCGACAAAGAACAGGTAGTTGTGGAGAGCCATGATCGCCAACGTCCTAAAGGTACACGACACATAGAAGAATAAAAAATAGATCCTATAACTAACTTTCATGAATGGTTACCCAGTTACCCAGTGTCCTTTGTAGGAACTATCGATCATACTTTGAATCCGAGTAAAACTATTTTGAACTCTGCGATTTAATATGCCAGTACATTGGTGTGCTTATCGAATAACAACACACAAATGATATCAATTTTTGGAATACGATATCCTTGTAAGATTATGTCAGGCAACATTTAATATTCTAACCAAAATTATTCCTTAATTAGATAAATTATGATGTTGAATCGATGAAGTATACTTAATAAAAGTAAAATAAAATAAACTTTCAGAAAATGAAATAGAATTAAAACAGAGCACAGAATAAGTCCTGCTGGTATTTAAACACCATTCCACCCTGACGTTAGGCAGCATATTATTTGATGAACATGCACCCCACATGTGGAGAGAAAAATGTAGCTTATTCAACAAGCAGATTGCTAATGGGGTCAGTGTATAACACCGACCTTACCTCTTTTAGTTCAATGGGGTGATACTGAGTGGTAGATGATTATCCAAGAACTCAGCTTATCTTTTATATACTGATCCCAGTTCATTAATGACCAGAGATTTATCATTATTTTATTATTATCATAATTATTATTATTATTATTATTATTATTATTATTATTATTATTATTATTTCTTCCCTTGTTTTCTGTTGTATACGCATTTCTTTCCAGGTCCCAACCAGAAACCTAAGGACAGAGATGGCTTCATGACATTTTCCATTAACAATTTTTGTTAAAAAAACAAACAAACAAACAAACAAAAACTAAGATCACCAAGATTTTACGTATCATTATTATTATTATTATTATTATTATTATTATTATTATTATTATTTGTGTATGTTATGTTTCCCGCTTTGTATTCTGTAGAGCGGCGTTCAAATTATGGTCCTCAGGCCCTATAGTAGAATTGTCATTTAATTGATAGCACTTTTCTTTGTATATGGGATGTTTTTAGTAGAGCGATCTTCTGGGCAACCTGTATGTTAATGTTACTTGGGACACTGTCAGTAAAATTGTCTAATCCTTTTCTCACGAGGCCCATAGATCCGATTAATATTGGTACAGTCTCAGTCTTCATTCCCCACATCGTGTTAATCTCGATCTCCAGGTCCTTGTATTTGAACAATTTCTCGATAATTGTCATGGAGTTGTTTCTCTCAGATGATACTGCTATGTCAATAAGTATACACTTCCTGAATTTCTTGTCTTTTATGATAATGTCAGGTCTGTTTGCTTTTATTTCTCTGTCAGTTTGAACTGGCATATCACAGAGGATAGTTACATGATTATCTTCGGCGACTGTGTCTGATTGGTGCTCATATCATCTCTCAGTGGTTTTGATTTTGTGCTTCCTGCATATCTTCCAGTGCACATATGTCGCTACCTGTGAGTATGTTCATTTTTTACTAGTTCTGGACATCGTAATATAATATGGTCGACAAGTTTCATCATATTTTCTGAAGATCCTGCATTTCGGGTTAGTTTCATCCTTGATTACGTGACAGTGATAGGATCTGGTTGCTAGGCTTTAGTCCTGAGCTGCAATAATTAGACCTTCTGTTTCAACCAGGTGATTCTCAGCCACTGATGTGTTTTCTGTTTCTTTCGTTCTTTTTAGCTGTTTGCTATGGAACGCCTTGTCTTTCCAGTTATTTTGTAATTTCATGATATTCGCTTCGTTTATTGTTGTCTGTTATTATTATTATTATTATTATTATTATTATTATTATTATTATTATTATTCCTTTGATTTCTGATGTGTACTCATTTCTTTCTTGATCCCGCCCAGGGACCTAAGGTTAGAAATGGCATTATGACATTTTCCACTGGAAAATTTTTTTTTTACATAGACAAAACCCTTCGTAAGGTGTGGGCTGTACTCGTGAGAACAAAGTTTTTGTATTTCTTTAGGGCATAGGCTTCCAAGAATCACTTCAATTGGTCTACTTAAATCCTTTCCAACCAATCCGAGGGCTCCAACTACAACGGAAATTGTTGATGTTCCCATGTACCACATTTTTGAGATTTCGATTTCAAGGTCCTTGTATTTTGATAGCTTTTTGAAAATCTCGAAAGATACATTGCAGTCTGAAGGTACTGCCATATCAATAAGGAGGCACCGTTTTGTGTGATCTCTAATAACAATGTCTGGGAGGTTATCTTTGATTGTTCTGTGTGTATTGTGTAGTCCCATAAAATTGTAACAGCTCCTATCTCTGTAGACGGGTCTGGGTGGTGTTCATACCAATTTCTTTCAGTTTCCTTCCCGTAGAAGTTACAGATTTTCCAGTGCAGATATTGGCCAACTCTGTCATGCCGGATTTTATATTCAGTGGGTGCCAATACCGTGCAACCTGATACAAGATGATCAATTGCTTCCAAGTAACTATCACAGAACCTGCATTTTGGGATAACACTGTATTTTAGAATGTGTGCTTGATAATTTATAGTTGACAAGCACTGATCCTGTGCAGCAAGGATAAAACCTTCTATTTCAGCTTTTAACACTGCACTACGCAGTCACTGATGGGTACGGGGTTTGTCTACATCAGCTTGTTTGGTACGGGCAGAGTATAGGCCATGAAGCGGTTTATCTTGCCATTGTTTCTGTATCTGGTCGGTTGCATTTGTTTTTGCTTTCTTTTTTATGTATTTTGCAGCTTCAGCCGGTGTATTGTGCTTTACTTGTATTTCTGCATACATTTGAGACTCTATTTTGAACTTGTTGGCTTCGTTTATTACGGAACAAAGGCGCTTAGTACTTTCATGTTCTTTGACACATATCATCATCCAGCCTTCTGTGGTTTCCAAGTATCTTTGGAGGCCAATTGTTGTAGTTTTGTAGGACAGTTCTAGTTGAACTAATCCTCTGACTCCTTCGGATCTTGGCACATACAGACGATCAATATCAGCTTTGGGATGATGCATACGGTAGCAAGTGAGAAGCTTTCTCGTTTTGGCATCCATGCGTTTCATGTCAGCTATGGTACAATTAAGGATGTTAAAGCTGTATTGCACCACAGGGACAGCCAAGGTGTTTATGGCTGATATTCTGTTTTTTGAGTTCAGCTCGGTATTTAGTACCAAACGCACGCGCCTGTTCTTACATTCTCCTTCATTTGGGTATGTTGTATACCATTTCCTTCGCTAATTCCTAGATACTTATAGGCTTCATTTTGTTCCAGTTCCCTAATCTTTGTGACAAAGTCTAAATCTATTGAGGTTGTTTCTATAATTCTACCTTTCTTGAATGTTACTTTTGCACATTTATCTAATCCGAAGTCCATACCTATGTCGTCACTGAAACATTTTACAATATTGAGGAGGCCCTTCAACTCATTGTCGTTTCTGGCAAAGAGTTCGAGATCATCCATGTAGAGTAGGTGATTGAATGTTTTGTCTAGTTTATAGCCATAGCTACTGTTGTTTAGTTCATGCGTAAGGGGGACTAAGGACAGACAGAACAGAAGGGATGTGAGGGAGTCTCCTTGAAAGATTACGCGTCGGATATTCAGACGGTTGGAGATGGCAGTACCTCTGGTGTAATTTAGGTATAGTGTGTTGTTCCACATTCCCATGCTGTGCTTAAGGAAATTTACTACCACAGGGGAAACTTTGTACATTTCCAAAGTCTTAAAGATCCCAGAGTGTGGCACATTATCAAAGCCTTTACGATAATCAATTCACGCTGCGCTAAGATTTCTACATCGTTTCCTTCAATTTTCCAAGATCATTTTGTTTATCAGTAGTTGATCTTTGAAGCCATATGAACCTCTTCTGCATCTCTTCTGTTCCAGGGGAAGAATGTTGTTTGCTTATTATTATTATTATTATTATTATTATTATTATTATTATTATTATTATTATTATTATTATTTCCTTTGATTTCTATTGTATACTCATTTTCTCCAGGGTTCAAACAAGATACCTAAGGAAATGGCATAATGATATTTTTCCACGGCACATTTGTGCAAAACGAAAAACAAAAACAAAAAAAATATGCTACAAACGCATACACATTTTACATAGATAAAACCCTTCGTAGAGCTTTTAGATGTGCTAGCGAGAATAAAATGTTGTATTTCCTTAAGATATGGTCTGCCAGGGATCCCTTCACAGAGTCTATGAGAAACTTTTCCAACCAAACCCAGAAACCCTACCCAAACTATAACCGAAATTATTAATGTCTTTATACTTTTCAACTATTTCCAATTTGCTTTATTCAAAGTTTTAAACAATATTAATGGGATTTTCGAATTTCTGTCCGACTATGGCTACGTGGGAAAAAGATTGTTATTCTCAAAAAACTGTGTCAAATATTCACTCGCCCCCACCCACAAAATGATTATTCTTGCAATTCAAAATATGTTTCGGCTTTAAATAACACAAATGGTTGATACGTCGTAAAACCAACGTGACAAAAAAAAAAAAGAATCCGAAATTATTATTAACATTTATCAAAGGTTTAATTCGTTGATATCCGTTTAACTTCGTACCGGACTTGTTCAAGCTATACAGCGCGGCAATTCTGAGAGAATTAGATGCCCTACCAGAAATCATTAATGGTGGCCACAATATTAATGATGTAAGATATGCAGATGACAGAATGTTGATAGCAGCCACGAAAAGAAAATTACAAAAGCTTCTATCGAAGGTAGGGAAAGAAAACGAGATGACGGATTGAAACATACATTGTGAGAAGACAGAATGCATGGTCATTAACAAGCTGCAAATTACAAATCAGAGATACCAATATCAAAAAAGTACAAAAATTTAAATATCTGGGAAGTATTCTAACAGAGGACGGAAAGTGCGACACTAAAATCTGAAGACGCATTTAAATAGCGACAGATGCCGTCTAAAAGCTAAGCATGGTATTAAGAAACAGGAAAATTTCGTGAGAAATAAAGAAAAGAGTACTGAACTGTTACATAATATCAGTCCCCCTTTATAGCAGTGAATACTGGACAATCTCTTCACAGATGAAGAAGAAACGACGCAACAGAAATGTGGTTCTACAGAAGGATACCGAGAATATGGTGGTCCGAATACGTGAGCAACGTTTTAGAGAACTTATCATCAGAAAGAGAAAGTTAAAAGTTCGAGGAAAAGAGGACTTAGAAAATTTGATACTCACAGGACAGATTGAATGCAAGAGGGACATAGGAAAACAACGCATAAACTACCTCACGAGATTAAGTAAATGACGGAAGAAAGTTTGGGAAAGAAAACAAAAAGATAAAAATGTATTGAGAGCTAGAAAAAACAGAAGGTTGTGGAGAGCCACGATCGCCATCATTATAAAGGGACACAGCATTCAGAAGAAGAAGATATGTATGCTGTGGGCAGTGAGTGGCAGAACGTTCGGATCTCTTCGTAACAGTTTTGGGCATATATCACCTTTTATAAAAGGTGATATATGCCCAGAACTGCACACAAATCATTTTTATATAATAATTTTCTTCATTCTTTCTTGTTACAAATCGCACGGAGATTTTAAGAATAACATTCTCTTTTAGTTCTTTTTTTAGTCAGGTGTGGATTACATGTAGAAAATCTATACGTAAAATGCTTTCATTACTCCACTGAGAACATAATTTTTACCGCATTTGGATAATTCCTCCAAGTTTGAGAACAGTTGGAGCAAAAATGTTACAAAAGAAATAATAAATTTATCATAATTTTAGACACCTCACCGTAAACAATAGTTCACAAGTTGCTGTAGTGAGTTAGATCCTTAGTCAATACGCTACATTATACTTGGAAAATATGGAAAGACGATGGCGCCAAATTATATATAAATAACGCATGAAAATTTTGATTAGGATCAAAGTATGCCAACTATTCTTTAAATAAAAATGGCGGTACCTTCTAAAACTTTTAAGGAGGAGAAAAATTTGCTTATATAAAACAAATTTAACTTATTTTCAAATTAAGTTTAAAATAAACACTGACTAGTTTTTGAAACGCGCTCCTTGAAAGAGGAAAATATCACTGACGTCTTTAGTTCGAATGAGAAACGCCAGAGAAATGAAATCAAATTTATAGATCTTCACGTGGTTCGTTGATATCAATAATACTTGGGGTCATCGCCAAAAATGTTGCCTGTTCTTGTTAAAATTACTCAATGTAATTTCTTTATATTGTTTTCTGCGGCCAGAAAAAAAGATAAAACTCCTCAAAGATTTGAAATCGTTGTATTAACAAAATGAGACAATGAAATCGGACTTTTTCCCACAGTGGTCCTGTATTCAAGCGCACATTTTTTTTTATATATTTCTAATATTAATTCGA
Organism: Acanthosepion esculentum; assembly: GCA_964036315.1. NCBI lineage: Eukaryota > Metazoa > Mollusca > Cephalopoda > Sepiida > Sepiidae > Acanthosepion > Acanthosepion esculentum. The sequence continues at coordinate 78,152,850 of OZ038480.1, forward strand.
TCTGTAAAAGAAATTACTTAATTGAAGTAATCGATATCGATATCTCTGAAATTGCCAGGGAATCATTTAATTGGAAAGAAATGACAGCGATTGGTAAGAAAGAGGGAAAAAGAGAAGCGAATAATGGAGAGAAGCTGGGAATATCATACAAAGTGGCTGACTTACCTGCCATTCTTTGAGAATTACAATTACTGAGACAAGAACTAAAAAGAGAGGCTATGTTGACAGAGAGATCAAATGAGAGAGAAAGCAAAAGAGAAAAAATTACAGAAGAGATAATGTGAGCGAGAGATCGAATAACAGAAAAAAGAAGCCATCAAATGAGAGAAAGCGAAAGGAAGAGAAAGAGATATACCAAATGAGAGAAAGCAAGAGGGGGAAAGATCCAATGAGAGAGAAAGCGAAAGGAAGAGAAAGAGATATACCAAATGAGAGAAAGCAAGAGGGGGAAAGATCCAATGAGAGAGAAAGCGAAAGGAAGAGAAAGAGATATACCAAATGAGAGAAAGCAAGAGGGGGAAAGATCCAATGAGAGAGAAAGCGAAAGGAAGAGAAAGAGATATACCAAATGAGAGAAAGCAAGAGGGGGAAAGATCCAATGAGAGAGAAAGCGAAAGGAAGAGAAAGAGATATACCAAATGAGAGAAAGCAAGAGGGGGAAAGATCCAATGAGAGAGAAAGCGAAAGGAAGAGAAAGAGATATACCAAATGAGTGAAAGCAAGAGGGGGAAAGATCCAATGAGAGAGAAAGTTAAATAGAAAGGGACAGAGAGATCTAATAAGAGAAAAAGAAAAATCAAGTGTAAGAAAGGTCCAATCAGAGTGAAAGGGGGGTAGGAAGAGACGGAGAGATCGAATGAGAGAAAAGTAAAATAGACGAGGATCGAATGAGAGAGAGGGGAAGAGATAGAAAGAGAGATAGAAATTAACAGAGAGAGTGAATATCATGAAAATAAATGAATGAGAATGAAAAGAGAGATTAAATAAGTGAAAACGGAAGAGAGAGAGAGAGAGAGTTCTAATCAGAGCAAGAAAAAAAGAGAGTGACAAGGTGGGTGTGAAGGTAATGGCGAGTGTAAAAGAGGGGGCGTTGATTTTGCTCAAAATAATATCTTGATTGAATGAAACAAATCAATGCACACAATGAATAAAAATTAACGATTGGAATCCAACGCATTAAGTCAACATCTAATGACAGCTTCATCTATTTACCATTACAATTATTAACAATTACCCTCAAACTGCCATCCTCGCCCATCCCGAAAAAATGTTCCCTACCATTTATTGCATTTACGGGATGTCAAAATCATTTTCAGAAAATATTTCGATACGACTCATCTAAAGTTGCTATTTTCTGAGCGTCAAATCGCACAAAATTGTCTGTTTGTGTGTGCACGTTAACAGGTGTTGGTGCGCTATGCGTAGCGTGTAATGCCGTATATGAACTTGCGTACGAAGTTGAAAAATCTTGTACGTATATCTGTATGCGAGACTGTGAATCTAATAGCATTTATATGAATTTATGTGTATACGCGCCTATATATATATATATATATATATATATATTCATAGAAGCAGAAACAATAGTAGAGTGAATAGTAGCTAGATTCATAGGAAAGGAAAAACTCTTCCAGTTCTAAATAACCATCTACTTTATTATAACGGAAAGAGAATAACAAGTTTAGTGGCGTGCTATATTTAGTCAACAGTGGTATTGCAGGCAAAATAGAATATTTCGACATTATATAAGAGTAGCTTGAGCAATAAAAAGATTATGCAAAAAAAAGTAGTATAAAAATATTTCAAGTGTATGCACCAACTTTGAAAAGTTAGAGGGGAAACCGAATGTCTTACAATGAAATCACTAGCGCGTTATAAAAAGAGAGAAAACAAACATTTTGCCGCACGACTTCATTGCAAAATTATGTGTAAGGGTTAAAATCTAGTGTAGGAAATTTTGGAATAGAAAAGAGAAATGATAGACGTCAAAAGTTCACTAACTTCTCAGCGATAAACAAAATAACAATTACGAACACATTTTAAAAACAAAGATACTGTGAATGAAATGGGAAAACCAAAAAAAGAAAATTGAAGCTGACTTCGTTTGTTATAAGCAAAGTCAATACAGGAAGCGATCATAAAATGGTAGTTTGCAAAATCAAATTTAACTTTAATACTGAGAGAAGCAAAATGATTCTCAGACAGAAGGCATACCCTGATATAACCAGGAAAAAAAACATTACTCATTTCAGTTAGAAATCAAAAAACATATTCCAGTTTTAGCGGAATCACGAAAATAACAGAAAATGTGACTAGCAAATTGTCAACCATAATGGAGGAGGGAGTAGAAATAAACGGAGATAGGAAAAAGGATGTATTTTCCAAATCAAAACTAGAACTAAGCAAGAAGAAGAGAAACAGAGTCGGATATATTATGAGAGATAAAACTGAAAATGTAGAATCATATTAAATAACAAGAAGAATTAGACACAATAAAAGGAAGGTAAACTTGGAAAGGATAGTAGAAACTATCACGAAGTGGTAGCCCTTGAAATATACCGGATCTGTAATCCATAGAGATAAAAAGCAAATGGGTAAGATACCAAATGTAGTGAAAAGATGTTAAGAATATCCGAAGAGTGCTATGCAAAGCTGTATACCTCGAAGAAAAAAAATTACCATCAAAATTCTCTATGGAAGATTCTAGGGATATTCCTGAGGTAATAACAGATGAAATAAGTTTTGCGCTTCAACGCAAACCTCATTTTATTGCAGAAACTCAGAAAAACACCAGGAGAAGATGGATTAGTAACAGACCTTTGGGAAGTTTTTTTTTTTTTTTTTTTAATCATATCACCCCAAGCAAGGCCGGAGGCCACTATCACGCAAGGGGTTAAAGAAGGGTTGGAGGAAGAGCAGATAGGAGTGGCAAGGGAGGGGATGTGGAGAAAGAGAAAGACAGTGGGTCGATCAAGGCAAGGGGGCCACAAAAGATCCGGAGTGAGAGCAGATAGGAATGAAAAATGAAAGGATGTGGAGAAGGGAAGTGGATAGATCAAGGCAACTGGAGATGTCGATTGACGCTACACTTAAACCGTTGGAGATTGTATTTGTCAGGGAAACAGTAATAGGGAAGGGAGTTCCATAGGCGAGATGTGCGAGTAGAAGAGACGATAAAGAAGAAATATTTCATAATAATTAATACAGCTCTTTAACCAGTGCATACAGAACAGAAATGTACCTTAAAACTTCAATCCAGGAAGAGTAATCCTACAAAAAGAAAAGAAAAGGTGGGCCATAATAAATGCGTTGTCAAATATTGCTATCGAACATATACAAATTAAACATACATACAGACTAACAAATACCTTGAAGAAAAGCCAGTCATATGAACAGGCGGGTTTTAGGAGTGTCTACTCAAAAATAGACGTCTCCAAACAATAGATGAACTGTTTGAAAGAAAATTATGTAACAAGCCACTTTGTTTAGCTTTTGTTGACTATGACAAATTTTAAAAAATGAGAAATTATTTGACTCGATAGAGCAAACTGCAGTCTTTAACAGTCGAGGGTAATATATTAATGAAAAATATATAGTTTGCTGAGAATATATATAATAATAATGTTGCAATAATTTGACTATAAAATGAAAGAGATAAAGTCCGGAAAAGAAGTGAAGTAAAGAGTTACAATTTGACCATAATTCTTTACAGTAAATAAATGAAGTGAGAAATGAAAGCAAATATAAACACAATATGTAAAACAACTACCATCTGCTGGCGACATTTTATTAAAGTCAAAATCATTAGATGAATGACAAGAAACGTTAAATAACTTGAATAGTGGAAGTCTAAAAATGAACGAAAATAAAACAAAGGCATCCAATTGCAATGCCCTGAAAAACATCAAAACAAATGACGAAGTGGAGGTAGATGTCCAAGAATATATATATATATATATATATATATATATATATATATATATATATATATATATATATATATATTATAATAATATTTTTAGTTTTTAAAAATATGATTCCTTCGCTACATAAGAGTTCTCATGTTTCAAAAGCGAGAGCCGAGACCCCCAACATAATTTTTTAAGTTATGTAGAGTTAAGGTGTCTGGACCCACTTCCTTGTCAAGCAATTCCCAAATTCTCGCTTGACAAGGAAGCGGGCCCAGGCACCTTAACTCTACATAACTTCAAAAATTATGTTAGGGGTCTCGGCTCTCGCTTTTGAAACATGAGAACTCTTATGTAGCGAAGGAATCATATTTTTAAAAACTAAAAATATTATTATAATATAAGCTCTACTTCTGTATGGAGCACTGTCCTTTTGAAAATAAAGCTAAATACTGAGGAACACCGGATTATCTACCTAACGTGTTCTTTCCTATTTTTCTGCACACCTGCATACATATATACATATATATATATATATATATATATATATATATATATATATATATATATATTGAATGAATTTTTTACCCGAAATTATTTCTTAGTACTATAAACTTTATTTTTGATGGGTACATCTATTTGAGCTGCTATTCATTTTGGGGCAGTGGGGAGGGGGATTATATTTTCACTGTTTAAGGAGACACGGTGGAGTAATGGATAGCGGCTCGGATTAAGAAATCGGAAAGCCGAGTTCGAATTCTAGTCGAATCCATTACATTCACTTACGTGTTAATACCTTTGGGAAAAGGTGTTAATCCTTTTCTTCTCCTCCCCCACAGCTAGACCTGGTTCTATAGCCTTGGATGGCAAGTGGTCTACCGCAGAAAGAAATGGCAAGCTACTGCTGGAAAATCCGCCTCGTCAGTCATGCATCGAAAGATACATGATCGCCTAAGCGTGTATCACGTATGGCACATAACTGACTGTTATATATATATATATTGGTTGTATTTGAGCGGCATTTTTTTATTTATGCGCGTTTGACTAAAATTATTTAATTAAAATCCATTTACTTTTTCGTTTTTTATTTACTTTCCTGGAAATTTAAAAAAATAATCAGCAAGGAACTTTATTTTTTTTAATCAAAAGTGCATGCATGTATACACTTAGGACAGGCGATAACATTGAAAACAGATTACGGAAATGAAATGACGAATAACGATAGGATAGAAATTACATAATACACATAAAGATATAAATGTAAAAACTTCAAGTATATAATGGATGTATAAATGCCAGCTGTGACGTACGGTCCGAAACATGGAAATTAACAAAATTACCCGAAAACAAGCACACAAATGTCAATAGTAGGGATAAGAAATCGAAAGTGGTTAATAGAAGTGGCGATACGACAAAATATACGTGGATGGGACACATAACAAGGAGAAAAGATAACAGATGGAGTAAAAGGTTGCTTAATTGGTTCCTAAAGAGTAACAAAGTGATTAAGAAAAGACCAGATATAAAATGAAGAGATGAAATACAAGAGTTTACTGGTATGAAAGTGCATAGTGCAGTCTCGGTTATCATTAAAGAAATTTGAAAAGGTCTTTATCCTACGGGGAATTAATATCTATCTATCTATCTATCTATCTATCTATCTATCTATCTATCTATCTATCTATCTATCTAGATAGATAGATAGATAGATAGATAGATAGATAGATAGATAGATAGATAGTGTTGTGGTAGGATCCACCTAATTTGCATAGTGGAGTACCGACTATATAAATATGGTTGGTACCGGGAAGACAGGGGAGGCGAATCAAGAGATTCAACTAGAGACTCTGCCCGACTGCGACTTAGTCAACACATTCTCCAGGAACGGTCTTCCCAGGAATATACAAAAGACTATATGTAAATATTGTGTACACTTTCTTGTTTCAATACATTTTGTTCTAAGTACATTTTGTGTTGCATTATTATTCCATGCATTAGTCAAGTTTCAACAGATAGATAGATAGATGTGCTAAAATTCAATGTTTGCAAACAGCTGTATGTAAAATTGTATGTGTGCAAACACGAGGGTATATATGTCACCTTGAGGAGGAGAAGAGGAGACACGCAAGGCTTAAAATAGATGTGCGTAAAGCCGTCCCCGTTGAACTTCCTGAAGACACCCGGAGGCAGCTCGATCTGACGTATATAGATTGTGGTAGAGCGTTTCTGTCGATGACTGGTCTAAGGAGTCACTTGAGAGCGCACCGAAGGATGGTGGCATTTGATTATAAAGCCGTAGATGCCCAGAAACTGCAATGTCATATCTGCGGTAAGGTATGCGGGCCCAGAAGCGGTTTCATGCGACATTTTAAATTGCATGGTAATTTAACACCCGCTGTTGCACCCCTTAAGTGCCCTGTTTGTGCCATAGTCTGTAGGTCCTTTGCTGGGCTAAAGAGCCACATTCGTTCAGCACATCAGTAGATATTCTCCAAAAAGCTATTAGTAATGGCCGTACTCGGACACAAGTTGGCAGCCACCACCATATATGTCCACATGTTCAAAATAAGTGTACTCATATGTACAAGGTTTGTCTTAAAAGTAACGGGTCTGGGTGTGCTGTGTGAGGTAAGAGCATCGTCTACAGTGAGTTCTTGCCACAGTGACAGACGATCAATCAGCAAGTCTGCAAAGAGATCTTGTGGTGTTTGCTTCGCTCAGTTCGCGAGAAGAGACGCGAGTTGTGGCAGTATAAATAGCGGCCGTATCACTACGACGACAGTGCACCTACTCACAACGCCCTGAGCATCCGGTATTTTCTGCCGGAGAAAAACATCGCTGTACTGGAACAACCTCATTATTCCCCTGATCTTGCTCCGCGTGACTTTTTTCTTTTCACCAAGCTTAAATGTATCATCAACGGGACCCGTTTTGAAGGTGTGGAGGCGATCAACAGGGCCGTAATGATGGACCTGAGGGGCCTCCAAGAAGAACCCTTCCAGCAGTGCATAGAAACGTGGCAGATAAGGATGGAAAAGTGCATTAGAGTCGAGGAGGATTACTTTGAAGGGAAAACCATGTATTTTGTTGTTTGGAATTGAAATAAATTGTTTCTGATACGAGTCCCGTTACTTTTCAGAATACCTCGTATGTATACATTTATATCTCTGTTTGAAAGTAGTAAAAAATGAAAGTGCATGCGTTATGGAGGGCTTGTTTTGTATATTCAAGAAAAGAACAGTGTATCTACCTAGCTAAGAGAAAATGTGTGTGGACACGTGTTGATCTTAAGAGTGAAATAATAGAAAAGACACAAGCAAGAAGAACCGACGAAATGTCTTCGATCATACCTCTCTCTAAATGTTGTAATTTCAACATTAAAAACTGACGATCCATATGCTTCTAACGCCGGTTCTCGCAACCAAACATCTTGATTTTCAGCAAGGAGTTTTCTTGTTGCAACACATAACGATAAATATCAAATATATAATATCGTTTAGTCTCATGTGTATTTTTAACTTGAATTCTTAAACGATGTCGTTTTAGATAAATATCTTGCGTAATTTCACTTTCGCTGATGAATACCCAGTTTGATGGATAGTTTCTGAATCATCCATGGTTGATATCAGCGTAATAATGGTGGTTAAATTTTAGTATTTAAACGTAGATTATTATTATTAAAAGAAAAACTAAGTCACTTTGAAAACCAATGATGATACGTTTTTCCTAGGCGTTATTATTTCTGCCTCTGTATACCGGGACATTAATCAGTCGGTGGCCTCACGGTGAAAAAAAATACATGTACTTTCCGTAAAAGATATTTTCAATCCTTTTTCAATGTGCTTATTCCAGTGATGTGTTTTTAAAATAACAAAACCCGAATATTATACAGTGAAAAATTCAGATCTAAATTCTCTAATTATCAAATCGTGGACTTATCAATCAATTCTTTTATAAGCACATCCTTGCATACACATTGAGATGCGTTTAGGATATTACCTCTCTTTTAATGATTATTTGTGCGTGTGTGTGTGTGTGTATTATGTTAAAGTGCATGTGTGCACATCATTGTAAAAGCGAATATGCCAGTGGGTCTTTGTGTATGTATATTTCATCTTTCTGTTTGTGTGCAAATGTGTGCAATTGGTTCTACGTTTCTGGAAAGATGTACCCGCATGGAAGTAGGATGCATTTGGCTTACGCGCGCGTTGGTATGTATTCGTTAATATTAGGTGGAGTTTTGCCCAGGTATAGGACTCCATATGCGAGCACTCGACTGAGTGCATGTACAAGAATTCAACTGATAGAATGCGCGTGTGTATGTGTGCGTGAGTGTGAAGGCAGTCTTGTGCGTGTGAGCGTGCTTGTCTTGTGAATACCCACACACGTGCTCTCACGCAAATATCTGTTTGTGCGCGTGTATGAACGCGCGTGTATGAACGCGCGTGTCTGCTTGCATGTGTTAATTTAAAGAATTTATTTTCATTTTATTAAATCTTATTGATTTCATCAGCTTTTTACCATCATTTTCCTTCGCTCGAGAAATTGTTCAATTAACGTAATGTGTTTTTTAATCGTTTAGATACCGCGTTGCGTTTCCTACGTTGATGTGCATGTGTTCAGCTCGATTATTAGAGCGACGAGTATACGATGTTGAGGACAAACGAGTAAACAAAATGAACACTTTCTAACTCCTTCCTTCATTTGCCTTTCATAAGAATGGTTGTCTTTATTCCAAATTGCATAATAAAGTGAACTAGTCACGTTGTGTAACTCACTGTTTAACCTGTGATAGCATGGATAGTACTTAAGTAGAAAGTTTTATTCTCTCTAATGATTACCTATGCAAATTCTAACAGCATCGTTGAAAAATGAAGCAATAATCACGCTTTTATTTTAGAGGTGACTTTATTCCAACTCGTTACGAGTCTACAGCATCCATGGCTTAGAGTCCCGAGGTCTCAGGACCATCGAGGCGGTGCACTGGTCCGATCTTGTGTCTGAGGACCGGTCAACCAAACATCCTCAGCACTATCGCTCAGTGCCGTCCGTGTTCGATGGCTGGCTCGGTCACTTCCTGCAACCACATGATGAGCATATCGCCAAAGTCATCTACTAGTTCAACCTGGCATCTGCAGACGGCCTCGCGGCAGACCACACTGCCACAAGAACCTCAATCTGGCACTGGAGGATATTCAGACGCTCTACCAAGACCATGAGAGTTTAAGGGACAAGCTGGATCGCATGGGCTCAACGGCTTTGTGGCATGAAATTTAGCAAAGAAATAGCAAGCTAAATTCCAATCCTTGAAACGGTTAAAATTTGATAACATGTCCTTAACCACAGACTTTACCTTTAGCTCACAACCACACACTAACAATTTAATTATTTCTGGCAGTTTTGGAAAGTTGATAATTGAACATCGAATTTAATCTTTTTTGTTATGTTTTTGTTTTTGATTACTATTTCTTTTTGCAAAGTTCAACATTGAGTCTCATTGAAAATCAGACAGAAAAGGATTGTCAGGGGTCAGGAATTAATTTAAATATTACAAATAAGTGGGATATGTGAGTCATGTGATTTTAATGCGGAGAGTGGACGACGAACCGAGTTCAATTTCTGGCCCAGTTTATTGCGTTGAGTTTTGCACAAATACCCCCAGGAAAAGCGTGAATCCATCTCTTCTTTGCACCCCAAGCTTTGGGTTAAATAGCAGGGTAGATTCGTTTCCCTGGGGTTAAATGATAACCAGTCTAAAAGAAAGAAAACTCTAAATTCCAAAATGTGGAGAAAACATCACAGAACAACTTACGTCTTTCCCAAGAAGGCATTATTATTTATTGATAGTAAAAGAAAAGATATTTCTGGAGAGCCATGATCGCCAACCTCCTGAAAGGACGTGGTATTTAAAAAAAAATAATGACAAATAGAATAAAGTCATTATATAGATAATTTATTTACTTTTGTATTTTCATTTATTTTTTTAATTGATTTTTAAAAAGAGCGAGAAGGAAAGAGAAAGTCGATGTGCAAGAGGAAATTTGTGAATTATCAAATGAGCCAGTTTCCCGAGATATTTAATCGAAATTTGCCAAAGCTTCTTTCCACCATCATTGATTCGAATAAAGAAAACAATAATTTTAAATTAGAGTCGGAGGGAGAGGGACTAATCAAACATAGCATACTGTTGAACGTCTCAGAATTTAAATTAAAAAGTCAAGCTGATTTTGCGTTAGATATCAATATAAATAATCTATTGCGAATGTAAAAAAAATGCACGGTAAACAAATTTTTATTGGAAGATGAAATCCTAATTCTCTCCGTGTGCCAATTCGTTTTCAGCATCGGAATCCGTGTAAATGAAACCCAATTTGATCTCCAACGTTCAAGTTACAAGTTTGTTACGTATGTAATATCTCTATTACATAGAGATTTATCAAAAAGCGATACTTTCCATTTTGTAGCCGGAAAGACTGAAAATGAACTGGGGCAGATAATATCACAGATCTGATACCAACATTTATTAATCAATCAACAAGTAATAATAAACAAATTTTTGAAGTTCTTCCATCTGATCTGTGAAGGATAGCACGATAGAATCATTTGCTATGAAATAGCGAAATAGTTCAGAATAATACCGTCGTTCATTTTGGAATCAATAGTGCCAGTCTCTTCGCCATGTTATTCGCTGGCTTAGAAATACAACGGTTAAATTCTGTTAAATAACTAAACATATATTTTTACTAAAGACAAATCTGTGAATTAAATCGGACAATCAAAAATTGAATGCACCACAGAGACTCACAAGGTTATAATTAAATGGATTACTATTTTTTCTAAAATTCGCTGATGATAGCCAGTATAGAAATGAGTGTTTTGTCACTGTTATAGATTCTATAAAAAAAAAAGACGTATTAAATTATCAGGAGGTTTCAAGACCTTCAACAAATCTTATAAATCCGATCTCATCGAATATGCATATAATTTCGTGCACTTTTTGATACTGGCACCCCCACCCAAAAAAAAACATTGTTATTAACCAACCAACACTAAAGCTATGTGAAATTCCCTTCTTCCTTTTTCAAGTTTAATGCAAAAGTTAAAATGTCAGACCAGCGTTCAAAGCGAGATCTTTAAGCAAAGAGACTATTGCTTCCAGTAATAAATACACTACTTATTACTATTCCCTGCTCTGTTTATTTATCTGACTAGATAGATAGACAGTAAGCGAGCGGACCAGGTGGCTATTGTGCTCCCTATAGAGAAATGGTTTTCAGTACTACATAGACATTAAGTCTTACATGCTGAAATTCTTGAAAATAATTAACGAAACAACATCTTTCGGTGACCCACATTGCCGCTCAGTAATCCCATATGATCACACCTATTTCCTGTCACTTATCTAATACATTCTTTTAGTATTTTCTTTCTTAGTTGATTTCTCTTATAACACTATTACATTTCTTTGTTTTTGCTTTTTCCTGGGAAACTTTTGTATCCTGATGATTACTTTGAATGACAAAAAAGAAAGCAAAATAAAGAAAGAAAGAAAAAACGAGGAGTGTAGATGTTCTGCTTTGTTCTTTCTATTTATATTTAAATGCTCCACCTGAATCCATTTTCCAAACAAATGCTGACTTGTTATTTGATTTGTAGAAATGACACCTAAAATATTCAGACTACTGTGACATCGTTGCCGCCCACAAACAGTATGTAGCAAATCTTTTTCTTACTTAAAAAAACAAAACGAGTTTGAAAAAAAAACGTATCTGTATTACAGCTAAATTACTATTTTAAATTATTCATTATGAATTTTCCTTTTTATAATAATAGGGCGAACATGATCAAGTTCGTAAAAATGCTAACCGGTGTAATTTATGCATTTACAGTGGTTCATCATTATCCGCGGTTTCAGTTATCTGTGGTCAACCATAGTAATAAGCAATTCATAAATTTTACGTAATAATAGTCCTGAAGTGCAAGATTAGTGAGACTGAAATTTGAGATCTGCCAAACAGAAGATATAATAGAAATTGTAAGGATAATATTAATCTGTCTATATTTCTGAGATGAGGCATTGTAATTATTTACACTATTTATTTTTTTCGGACTCTTGTCCTCATTTTCGTTACCATATTCACGACGTTTCTGCCGTTGTACGCTCCGGTCTTCGTCAGGTGATTGAAATTTCGAACTGAACCCTTTATTTCGTCTACCGGGGTGGAGTGTTCTAGTTCCACATGCCATATCTCTTCCAGGTTTTTAATGCAACTCTCCAGGTTTTTGTTCACCTCTGCCGTAGCCAGGTATTAAACTCACGTCTTTGGATCAAGTCACTGGATTCAACTAACGTTTTTATCCGCTGGGCCATGTGTCCTTGAGGAAGGCTGGAACATACAACGACCGAAAGCTCGTGAATATGCAACAAAGATGAGGACAATAATCCGAACAATGTAAATAATATAAATAATATTAATCGTTTCTTTATAAGGAAACATTCGGCATTTGCTGATCGAACAGCCATAGCTACTGTCGATTAAAATTTATAAAATATTTCTCTTGAAGCAGTTTTTCAGGAAAATAGGTTTCTCATGTCCAGTAGCTGATATCGCTCTTTCCAATATTTCTGAGGGCTCCCTTCTTAATTTTTGGCTTAAAGTAGTGTGGAAACGTCAACATCTTGTTTATGTCATTATTTTCTCTTCGAATTACATGTGATATCCATTTTTAGTTGTTGCTGCTGTTGTTCGTCCTCAAGTGATTTGTTTTCTATTATTTGCTACAATTCTTTTTTTTGTGATTCTGTAGCACCAGTCTACGAGATTGGAAGAGGGATGGTCTCCGCCAAGACTCACCGGTTTCACTCGCTCAAAGCCATTTAAAACATTGAGCCGAAAAAGCGGTTGTATACAGCAAACAGTTTAGGTATTTCTGAACTGGTTTGCCGCCATGCATGACATCCATATGAAAGTCTTGATGTGAACAGGCTATAGAATTTTCCGGTTGATGTTATGACTGTAGCATTTAGCTGTGTTGGGCGAAACTACATCTAGATAAGGAAATTGAAGGAATAAGTTTTATTCTATTATTCAATTTCTTTATAAATAATCTATACACTGAGGTATTTGAAGTATTTAGTATTGACTAATATCACATACTGAATTTTTATGATGGATTTTGAGTAGGTGGCACCTCTAGCGTTTCTTTAATTGAGAGGGTAAAAGTTCTTGACTTCATAAAAAAAGAAAAATATAATGTTGTTATTGTTAAGAATGAATCGTATCAGCCATATTTTTATCACATTATATGTATATTTAATAGGAGTAGATAGGTTCACGTATCGTCTGGTTCAGAAAGCTCCCCGGTCTTTTGAAAAGTGGAAGTTTATCCTTTGTTTCCTGTTTAGAATTGGGTTTCCGGTTCCTTCTAAATTCTACTTCAACTCTGAATGTTATACTATTATTGGATTTCCGGATGATACTAAAGTCTTTTTCTTCATTTTCACTTCCAGTAGACTCTTGCATCTTAGTGACATTATCGCCTTGCTTTGGGTGAATTGATTAAAAAAATATTAGGATTGTTTTGTTGTATTATTAATTACTGTCATTAATCCTAATTTATAAACAAGATTTGACTAAACATAAGAAAAACACATAGTTGATATAGGGCTTCGTACTATACGTGGTTTAGGCAATGTTAACGATCTTAGGATATAACCGCTGCATATTAAAAGTTGGGTGAGGGGCTACAATATATAATTTCTCCATTTTTACGATTTGTAATCCGAATATTTCTTATCTCTCTTCTGCACATTATGTGGAATTTAATCACAGGAATCATTGAAGCACTTAGTCGGAAGTCGTCTGCATGATGTCATCATAATTTGCATCCAGGTGTAGAGTTGAGAAGTGGTTCACCTAGTTGAAGATGCGAGTAGGATTTTACGCTGAAGCAGTCGGTTTTGTACTGATGACTTTCATTCAGAAAACACTGGGAAAATAACTGGTCTGCATTGTGATTGAACTAGGCAGCGAAGTTTGCTGTTCAACTCGATCTAAAAGCCAGAATATGCGTTTTGCAGACAGGCTAGTAATTTTTGCTTACCATATTGGCATAACTCACTCTTTCTCGTCTAGTTTCCTTACATTTAGTTTTGTGCTATTTTGAGTTAGATTTAGTAAATATTGAGCGAAGCCAAAAAATCGCCATTGTAGAAGAGTCGCACAAAGAAACTTTAAGGAAAATCAAGTGTATTACACAGCATCTCATGTTATTACCTACTTTTAATTCTTCTTAGTTTTTAGAAAATTAATGAAGGGATCCACAGAAATTTTCGCAGTATGAATGTACAAAATATTCAATGCAAAATGTTCAGCTCATTCTATCGTTTCGGGAAGAAAGCCGACTCCTTATACAATGTTTTATCTCTAAAAGAGTCAGGTTGAACAAAAAGTGAAGTATCGCCGCCATATTTGGACTGGAGCTGCACAATTCTCCCTTTCCAGCTTTGATAGAATTAAAAATCATTTACGTGCGTTTGTGGAAGTTCCACTCCGCATCATCTTTCCCCCAAAGGCGAAACGTCGCTAATTCCATGACAAATATTCAGATGAGCTCCATTCTTTAGTTCCACGAGTTCAAACATTTACAGATATGACACACCATGTTACGTCCACGGAGTTGAATCACTCTCATTTCCCCTGTATTCCAATTTTAAGTAGGAATTTCCATTCAGGTAGCTTTTTCACAAGAAATGCTACTTTATAAAACAACTCCTACAATCTTAACCTCTTCAAGTCGAGGATCAATTGTTATCTATCCTCCTAATCCTCCTAATCGCCCCTTCCTATCATTCTTTATATTCATATCAAACAATTTAGTAACCCTCTACCGTGAGTGGCTTCCGAACTTTGTATTGGGTGAACTTTATTACAAAAAAATAATGTAAAGTATAAATTACAATAAAATGTATAAATTATTGTCCCATGACAGTGTTACGATGTGACAACAGTTCTTTGGATTTTACCGGATTTTCCAATTTTCACATCATTTGCCAACTTTACTTTATGTTGTAATTGAAAATTATGATCACAGAACGTGCGTAAAGTTTACAAAAACAAATGTTTTGAATTAAATATTGAAAACTGTTTCATTGCCATGATAGCAAAGTTGTAAAAACAACATTGCTGTGAAATAAACGCGTCATTTTCGGAAACTAATTCTAAAAGTCGCTTATCTATTGATTTTTGTAAATTGTTGCCTTTATTCATATGAAATAGACTTTACAGCCTCCATAAATACACCTCAAAGTCCATTTTCGCAGGTAAATTACCATCTACCAATGTAAAAGTTCTTCTTCAGATTACTCTGCAAGTTTTCAATCGGCGAACAAACCGGCCACTACATCAGACAACTATCTTTGAAACCCATTTTATACAGGCATTCATTATTTATTCTTTGTCGAATATAACAGTGCAAAATCATCATATTTTTAAAAGTGTTTGACTTCATGAATCCTGGATTGACGTGTGCCTTCAAAAATTAATTTGGGACTTTTAACACCATCACTGCCTAGCCATTCCTCATCTGTAGCCAAATTCAAAATATTACACCACTTTCCCAACGTCACATATGGGTGTGGTCTCTGTCAATAACTACACACCGTTTGTTCCATCCATCTGTTCCATCGAAAGTGGCACGGTATTCGTTACTGAAAAGAACGGTAGAATAATCCATTTCTGTATTTTATTGCACTTTTTATTCCTTATCGACGTCTTCCAAAGGAAGCATCAAGATCGGCCGCGTGTGTTTAACCACTTCAGTTAGAACCTGACAATTCTCTTCGACACTTTTTCGCATCCACAACGCCTAAAATGTCAAAAGACAGAGTTTTTTTTTTATATCTTCTCTTTTAATACAGAAAACAAATCTTATATCTACATCGGAGTCGTCTAGGATATTCAACAAACTTCTTTACAGTTCCGGTGTAACTGCCTAGCAATTTAACAATTTCCAGTGTGATTTTAACTTCTTCAAGAAATCTATAAACTATTTATTTATCTATATAATTACAAATATAACATTTCTTTTTATGCGTCCAATTAGCCAATTTTCAAACTCACAATATAGCTAATGAAATTTCTAAATTTAGAATGTTTCATACAAATGTCTAACATTTGTTTACATCTGCGCAGAATGAACCGACTTTCATCCAAACTGCGCAGACAGATATTATCATCATCCAGCAAATAAACTTTTATATTCTAATAAGTATTAATTATCGATAAAACAGGAAGCGGTTGATAATATGAGATACAATTCAGTATCATCAGCTTTGGGTCGTGTGGCATTTAGGACGGTTGGGGACGAGGTGATGGGAAAGGAATCGAGAAATATATCATGAAAGAACTGATGGAAAATTGTCTCAAATACTAGAAATGTTTAAAGTTTATGATTAATCAATTTTTCCTTTTGCAATGGTTTAAAATAAGTTTTTCCTTTTCCTATTTGAGTTTATATCTTCATCATTTAACTTCTACATTACTATGCCGTCTAACTAAGCACCTGGTGATAGTTGAACATTTTTTCTAAACTATTATACGTGTGAAAGGAAAATACCACCTATTCACTAATAGGTAGTATTTTATTCTGACAGCGATTAGTAATTTTAGCTTGCTTGTGTTTTGATGGAGTTCATTTTACAAATTTAGCGGGAAATACTTTAAAAATATTTACCTTCATTTACAATGAAAGTACACTTTCTCAAAAACCTTGAATTCTAGTCCTTTGTAATAATAATAATAATAATAATAATAATAATAATAAGAAGAAGAAGAAGAAGAAGAAGAAGAAGAAGAAGAAGAAGAAGAAGAAGAAGATGATGATGATGATCAACGTCAGCATACAAGGTAATATCAACATACAAGTTGCCCAGAAGATCTCCCTACTAGGAACATCCCATATACTAAGAAAAGTGCTATTGATTAAATGACAATTCGTCTATATAGAGCCTAAGGATCATAGTTTGGACCTGGTTCTACAGGATACAAAGCAGAAAACATAACATACACAGATAATAATAATAATAATAATAATAATAATAATAATAATAATAATAATAATAAATTGAAATCGAAATTTCAAAAATGTAGCACATGAGGACATCAACAATTCCAGTTGTAGTTGGAGCCCTCGGATTGACAGAAAAAGATTCCAATTGACTCATTGAATGGATTCCTGATACAAAGGGCGTTATCTATGTAAAATATGTATTTTCAAAACTGCTCAGAGGAAAATGTCATGATGCCATTTCTGACCTTAAGTCTCTGGTCGGGAAAGAAATGAGTATACACTAGAAATCAAAGGAAATAAAAATAATACTGATAATAACAAATCAGCAAAATCCCTGGTGCATCATCTGTCCAGGAAACCCGAAACAAAATTCTATCAAATGACTATGACCCGGCATGAGAGCAGTTTCATTTTGGGGGGCATTTAAATTTACAAGCCATTTCCTGTCCCCAGTTAACCACTGATTGGATGTCCTTTTCAAGAGCAGCGGCCAAGTTAACTTTGTCATCTCTGACGGGTTTGCTATTTAGACAGGAGTAAATTGTAGTGTCATCTACATAAATACCTACTTGGGAAATGATGAGATCAGGAAATCATTGATGAAGATCAGAAATAGCGTAGGATCCAGGACCTTGGTGAACACCATAGTTCGTGTGAAAGGCTCTGGAAGCGAGCCCGTTCAGAACAATCTCATTTCACGATTTGATAGGAACGATTGGATTAAATCAAACAATCGTCCTGTAATAACGTAGCCCTGGAGCTTACGTAGACGACTAACGTACCAAACCCTGTCAAACGCCTTCGAGATGTCTAGAGCCATGATTCAAGTTTCGCCATTATTATCAAGAGCTTGATATGCATATTCAGTGATGTCAGTAAGCACATCAGCGGTAGAACTGGCAAACGGAAGCCATATTGTTTGTCAGAGAGTAGGTCTGAAAGGTAAGATGTTTTTAATTGATTAAAGCTGATTAAATACTTTGCCGAAAAGCTTTAGGAGACTAATGGGGGGGTAGTTAGAAAGGGTCAGAATGTTCTCCAGAGTTCTTAAAAACAGGAACTACAGATGCTGGGGGACGCTGGAAAGCAGGAAGTAGCGAGGCAATAGTTGCAGAGCTTGGAGAAAAGTGGAGCCAGCTCGAGAGCACATTTCTTTAGGACGACGGCTGGCATCTCGTCACCTCCGGTTACCTTATGGGACTCTAATTTAGAAATGATGTCTGGGACTCAGTTGAGCCTCTATTCTCGTGAGAAAATCAGGTGTGGGTACTCCAAATGAGTCGATTGTTGGAAGATAATTTCCGGGCAAAGCATTCAACGTTATCTGCTGCAGATGTCAGGACTTCGAATTGATTGAATTGAGGCGGAATTGAGGATTTGCTGTTGTTCCATGCACTCTTGTAGAGCCATCAATAATCTCTAGAACCGAATTTGCTATACGTTGTTTCATTCTATCAGCAAACAGCAACTTCTCTACACGCTTGTACTCATTACGAGCAGAGACAAAAAGAAGTCTGTTGCAATCAAACGTGTCACTCTGGTACAGCAGGAAGAAGTGATTCATGTGTCCTATATCACCTGAGCATGAATGCGATTTAACTTGGTATTTCTTTACTGGAATGAAAGCAACGATACCGGCTTTCACCCACGAGGAGACCTCAGACGCACATTTTTGAATAGGATGATTAAAAACTTAATTCCAAGGGACGTCACAAAGGTAATCTTGGAACAAATAATACAAAGTCATTATGTTGGCAAGATATTCTTGGC
Organism: Acanthosepion esculentum; assembly: GCA_964036315.1. Taxonomy (NCBI): domain Eukaryota; kingdom Metazoa; phylum Mollusca; class Cephalopoda; order Sepiida; family Sepiidae; genus Acanthosepion; species Acanthosepion esculentum. The sequence continues at coordinate 78,171,599 of OZ038480.1, forward strand.
TGGTAGGGAAGTCCGAAGAGATGTTTACAGACAATACTGTAGGATCAGAGTTGCCAAGAGGGCAGAGCTGCATAGTACGACATAATTCAGGGATAGAGGTAAAAAAAGAGATCTAGAAGAGAAGCGTCTATAATGGTTACTGGGGAAACGTATGGAAAGTTCCCTTGCGTGAGAGATTGAGAAGTACAGGGTTTAGATGCCAGCGAGGTCAGTGACGGGGTGCTTAAGCCACTTGGCATGGTGGGCATTAAAGTCACCGAACACAAATATATTTTCAAACGGGTGTAGGGAGATGGTTTTGTCTATATTATTAGAAATACTATCTAGCATGCAACAGTCATGAGAAGAAAGGTGAACGGTAGAGAAAGAAGAAATAGCTGACTGAGTTTAGTAGTGAGAAAAGGAGACACATGTAAGAATGGTCTGGAGATTCAAGAGAAAGTTTCCTAGAGATGTTCGCTGACATAAACTCCCATGCCGTGCATGTGGACATTAGAGTCCTTCTTAAAGAGAGGAAGATAGCGAAGAATCAAGAAATCAGGGGAGGAGATTGAAGAGTTAAGATTAGTTTCGCAGAGAGCTAGGATAACCGGAGACTTTTCGAAAAGGAACGATTCCACACTGTAGAATTTGGTACGAATACCACGAATGTTGGAGAAAGAAAGGTTGAGGGCTTTAGGCTTTTTTTGTTGATCTGGTCTTTGTTGCTCATAGTCATGGTATGTTATTTTTGTTCTTGTTGCGTCCTTTTCAAATGGCGAGTTAAGCTGCTCATAGTCAGACTGATACTCAAGCCCAAGAATAAATACACACACACACACATACAAAAAAAAATTACAATTTGGACAAGTTCGATTTATAAGAAAAAAATGTTATTTTTACAATAAGAATCTCAAACTGAAGAAAAATTGTTAATCTTGAATACTGCATGAAACACATTGTAATTTTGTTAAAATTGTTGCTTGAAATCAAAGATTTCTGTCTTTTTCCTTGTGCGTAAAAAGCTACAATAGTGCGAAATGAACCATGAACCTTGCAATTTCCTGACGAGTATTTTTTCATCATTATCAGTGATAAAATATCAAGAATTTAATGACACTGTTTTGATGTTGTTTTGTTGAGAAAAATAAAGCCGAAAATAATTAGCCTTTATATATAATTATCCATATAATTACATATATAATTGTATACAAAGCTAGAATTAATACTTGCAAATTAATACGAAATGTAAGAGAAATTAATACATAATAATACGCACAAGGAGGCTCATTTATATTCTTTTACTTCCATAATTTATAATTAATTTGCAACCATTTTACGCAAATATATGATAAATGCATGAGTATAATGTACATTTGAACACGCACGCCTATGTAATTGTGCAAATTACTGATTATTTAAGAATTTCTTTGTTTTCTTCTTTTTCAAAACGTACAATGTATATTTGAATTAAAAGTTTGTTTGCTTGCTTTTCTTATATATATATATATATATATATATATATATATATATATATATTGTGTGTGGAATATTCAAAATTCCCAGTAAATTACATTAATTGCCGGATTAATGAGAAAAACAACGAAATGAAGAAACTAAGAAAAGAATTATAAATGATATGCAAATCACTGTTTATATTGCTATTTCACATGGTTTAATAAGGATTTATTCCGCGTTGTGTGATATTAGAATCAACCTCTCTCTCCCACAGTCTCTCGCTGCTCTGTCGCTACTTTCACGGAAAGTGCTCGGACGAGCTACATTCCCTAATTCCGTCAATTCAAACCTTCCCGTCAGGGACACGCCATGCCACTTACATAATAGCAAACCACCCACGTTTTCCTCCGTATTCCATCGGTGAGAAATAAGTTGCACTATAAGAGCTTCTTCCCGCGAACCGACGCTCTGTGGAACCGACTCCCAAGATGATGTTTCCACGATCACTACAATCTTAATCTGTTCAAAGCTAGGGTTAACCATTATCTTCCACTCCTATCCGCACAAATTGCCCCCTAACGTAAACCCTCTACCTCGAGTAGCCCCTTGTAAAGGGTGAACCTTACTGTAAAAAAAAAATGTGGACTGGCGGTACATAATCCCAAAGAACTAACAACTAATAAAAAACACATCATTTGATGACTTTCAACAAAACTAAAAAATAGTCAAATGGATATCACTGGTAAAAAATAATGATATAATCCAGAAACTGACGATGCACAGCAATTCAAATAAAAGCTTAGGAAGGAAACTTCTGTCAGTACTAGAAAGAGAAATAACAGTCACAGGATTTGAGAAACCTATTTTCCTGAAAAATTGTTTTAATAAAAAGGTTTTATAAATTTTTAAGTGAGAGTACTTCTCGGTAAGTCAATGAGACGATTAATATTAAACCTTATCATTTACGAATAGCTATAACAAAGACTGTGACCCCCTAAAAAAAGTACTCCTGGAAAAAGATATTTTTAAAGCAAGCGGACTTTTTAATCATAGTCCTCAATAACAAATGATAAAGCATTGATAGTAATAAATTTTATTTTATTTTATGTTATTTATTACTCTTCTTCTTCTTTTTTCCTCATCTTCTTCTTTTTCTTCTTCTTCTTCTTCTTCTTCTTCTTATTATTATTATTATTATTATTATTAGTAGTAGTAGTAGTAGTAGTAGTAGTATTTTTATGAATATGTAAACTTACTGTATATATTTCAACCAGTTGATATTCGCTTCTTAATGTGGGGACCAAATGTGGCACTGTGCTAAACTCGGTCTATAAACTGAACAAGAATTGTTATTCCAGTCTTTTTTTCCCCCTCCCTTCAAGGGTGAATTAAGGATTAAATGTTAAAATAGACTGTAAAAGGAGTTAAAAAATAAACCTAAGAATACAAGATTTAAAAAGCTGAGTAACAAACTTCAGGAAGCAGTCTGAAAATACGATAATAAGATTGAAAGACAATCAGTAATATTCAAACATGCATTATGAAAACCAAATTTTCTATCCAAAGAAATATCATTCCAGAAACAACGCAGGATTAATATTTCATTGTCATACTCTCAACGCATATAGATAGATAGATAGATAGATAGATAGATAGATAGATAGATAGATAGATAGATAGATAGATAGATAGATAGAAACAGCGTTAGATATGTAGATAGTTAAGAACAGATTGGGATAGATAGATAGATAGATAGATAGATAGATAGATAGATAGATAGATAGATAGATAGATAGATAGAAACAGCGTTAGATATGTAGATAGTTAAGAACAGATTGGGATAGATAGATAGATAGATAGATAGATAGATAGATAGATAGATAGATAGATAGATAGATAGATAGAAACAGCGTTAGATATGTAGATAGTTAAGAACAGATTGGGATAGATAGATAGATAGATAGATAGATAGATAGATAGATAGATAGATAGATAGATAGATAGAAACAGCGTTAGATATGTAGATAGTTAAGAACAGATTGGGATAGATAGATAGATAGATAGATAGATAGATAGATAGATAGATAGATAGATAGATAGATAGAAACAGCGTTAGATATGTAGATAGTTAAGAACAGATTGGGATAGATAGATAGATAGATAGATAGATAGATAGATAGATAGATAGATAGATAGATAGAAACAGCGTTAGATATGTAGATAGTTAAGAACAGATTGGGATAGATAGATAGATAGATAGATAGATAGATAGATAGATAGATAGATAGATAGATAGATAGATAGAAACAGCGTTAGATATGTAGATAGTTAAGAACAGATTGAGATAGATAGATAGATAGATAGATAGATAGATAGATAGATAGATAGATAGATAGATAGATAGATATGAACAGGCTGAAATAGATAGATAGATAGATAGATAGATAGATAGATAGATAGATAGATAATCTTCTGAGCATGTATCCTTTAATGCACCAGACATAAATCCTTGCTATCCCGGATGTTCATGAATGCACAAAGATCGTTTGTACGTGAAAGGTCTGCATAGAACCACTCAGGTATAAATCGATAAAAATTATTTTCTAGATGCTAGAAAAAACAATTATACTTATTCATTTAAAAAAAATGTCCTTGAATTCATCAAAATGGGACAGTTTTCTGAATTTCCCTTCCAAAATCAGTTTGTTCAAACGCGTGCAGTCAACCGGGTCCCATGCTTAGGGCCACCATTTACTATCGAGAAATACCTGCGTCAATGCCATTAATATTGCATATTAAAACAGTAACTATACCGATTGAGTAGCTTTTAGGCAAGTATTTATTATAAAGTAGAAAGGAAAAATTCAAATGAAAATTTTGTATCAAAAGCACATTTATTCCTTCAACGTGCGTAACTATAAATTTTAAACTCCACTTTTATTGTACTTGCTTTTTCATTTAAAAATACTGAGACATGCAATAACAAGATTTCTATTTCCCACTAATCTTTCTTTTAAATGAGTAATAAAGTATTTCAATCTATTTCAGTATCTAATAAACTCATTTCATTGGCAAGTTTAACTTTATAATCCTCAAGACGTTTTACCTTAACTACACATTAAAACTAAATCCTTTGAATCACTCTAAAAGTGCACTTATAGACTTTTCATCCATCATGTATTAATCAATAAATGTGCATAAATGTCTTCCTTTTGTGGTTTTCTAAATAGCTATAGAAAGGGAATATAGAGTATTTTACTAATGATAAACTTGCAGCAAAAGCAAAAATTCTGTTTGTGTTAACTGAAAAAACCCAAAATTAATAACTGCTACAAAATTGGTCCACTGACAACAAATTCTTATATACTGGTTCAGCAGGAACGAAGAACTCATCACACGAACAAAATAATACAATGATCGACAGATATCCTTTATTAGTCAAACAAAAGGCACCTGAAGATGACCGGAGTGTATTTGAAACCATCTGACAGTGAATATAAAGGCTCGCTAAGGTGAAGTAGTGGGTAAAGGAGTTGGTTAAGAATTGTGTTTCTGTCATCTAGTGGTCATACGTATACTCCCTGGATTGGATAGTGAAAGAATATACACTGGTTTAATGGCAGCAAGAGACACAGGGGCAAATTAATCCAAATCTTAGCAACCCAAATCAATGATATCCAGAGAAACGTTATATCTATCATAAAATATATAAAAATAAGAACTATATTTCTAAATAGTTCAAGTATATTGAAAAGAAAGGCTTTGAACAAGGGTCGGACACCTTGCCTGAATGCCAGACATCCGCTTATCCAAATAAATCCTCTTCTCAGAACTCGCATCTGGCAACAAACCACGTGGAGCTCCACGTCGACGATTCAAGGATCAGCTCAAAAACACCTTGCCGAGGACATAAATCGACCCAGTCAATTTGTAGACGGAAGCTGCAGAAAGAATCAATTGGAGAAGAGCAGTCCACGAAAAAGCAACATCCATCGAAAGCAACAGAAGACAAATAGGAGAGACAAAGAGAGCCGAAAGAAAATCCAGAGCTCTCCATTCCTTGAACCCTCTTACCCTACCATGCGGTGGCTGCGGACATATCTTAGGATCCAGCATAGGACTCATTTCGCACAGAAGGAAATGTCAATGAGCATACCAATACGCGGCAACGAGTTCCGCCAACGACGATTGGCAAGAAAATTATTGTCCAAAAGATAAATAAAAAAGACTGTACATTTACTTATGTAACTTTTAAACAGTACGAATATCTTCAATTTCAGTATTGCTTTGGTCTTGAATCATGTTAAAAGTTGAAAGACTGATGAGTTGCCATTTATTATTCCAATTGTGCTTTTCTTGTGTATATTCATTTCGCTGTTGTTAATGAATGATGTTCAGTCTAGCCGTTTTGTTTTTCTTATTCTTGTCACCTGGAGTATCTGTGTCAATTTTTTGTTGAGAATTGCAAAGTCGACCTTTATGTCCAGGTCTATGGCTTCCTTTACTCTTGTTTGGGAGCCGTGATAGTCCATCTACGACAGTCATGTCCTTTCCTGGTCGATACGTGATGACCATGTCGTACTGCAGTGAGATTTTTTAGGTTTATCATCTCCAGGGGTTTGTAATCACCCCCAGTGATAAATGGGAGGCCATATATGTATGTTCGGAATTTCTCGCATCCGAAAACCACTGCTGATAGCTCCCGTTCCATAATGGCATAGCGCCGTGAAAGATTTGGATACAAACGCTATGGGTTAGCCTTCTTGTATGAATGCAGCTCCAAGGCCATTGGTCGAAGCGACAGCCTGAATCACTGATCTCTTTAGTGGATAAAAGTAAGTGAGCAACATTTCTGTGCTGATTATATCCTTTATTTGCTGCAGGGTTTTTTGGTGGCTACTTGTCCATTTATAGTCTGAGTCTTACTTTAGCAATTCTCTGAAGGGGGGTCTGTGAGGTCGGATAGACGAGAGATAAATGGTGCCATATATGTGATAATTCCCAGCACCTTCTGAAGCTCCGCTACATCATTAGCACTCAGTAGCGATTTTATCTCATCCACTTTATGGGGATCTGAATGGAGCCCATTTTTACTAAACACAGCTCCAAAGAAATGTATTTCCCTCTGATCGACGGCACACTTAGCGCTGTTGAAACATAGACCTACGGGTCTGGCAACCTTCATGAGATTGTGGAGGTTTTGATCATGCTCCTCCTTGTTTTTCCCATACACCACTACAGCGTTTATTAGTCAGATTGTCCCTGGGTATTTCTCCAGGATCATGTCTATTCTTTGTTAGAAGACAATCTGAGACATTACTAGGCCGAAGCAGTATCAACCGAAGGAGGAATTAAATGTGGTTAGTGGTTGGGAGTCAGCATCCAACCTGACCGAACAGTAGTCATTCTTGGCATCATTTTTGTGAAGTACTTAGCATTTACTAGTTTATGGAAGATCTCCTCCAATGTAGGAGTATTGTAGTGGCATCGCTTGATGTCTTTATTCAGGTCATTTGGGTCTTGGCACATACTGAGTTTTCCACTGCTTTTGTGAACAAACACAATGTTGTTGACCCAGTCAGTAGGCTCATCTATCTGGCTAATAATTCCTTGGGTCACCATATCTTCTAGTTCTGCTTTGATTTCATCCCGAAGGTGGATGGTACATTTCCTGGGCGCATGGATAACTGGGTTACTGTCTGTATTCAGTACAATGCGCTATTCTCCACCAAATTCGCCAACTTTGTCAAAATGATCAGGATAGATTTCCATGAGGTCTTCGTGGAATGAATCTGGCGTTTTATTTTCTGGATGGCGCAATGTACCGTTACTAGCTTCAACTCTCTGGCGGTAGGAAGTCCTAATATGGCTGGTTCTTCCGGGGTAACTACGTAGAATTTTATATATTATATTTCTCCATTCATGGCTGTATGCACACTGTATATTCACAAATCCATGTTGGTGTGTGGTTGCGCCATTGTATGCGGTAAGTGTAGCTGTTTTCTGATGTGCGAAGGCATGAATTGGCAATCCACCTGGGTTGACGTTTTCGGAGAACATTTTCTGAAAAATACGCCAAGGGAGTATGTTCCCTTCCGCTCCAGTGTCAAATTTTGCCTTTAGCTTGTGGATCTCTGGTCTGTTGGGGAGTGTTATGTTTAAACTTGCAACAGCTTCATTTCGGATGTCTCTCCTACTCTGTTGTTCAATTGAGTGGAAAGACGTTGGATCAAAATATTCGACTAGCTTATTACGTGGGCTCTGGTTTAGCGCATCTATGCGGTTGCTATGAGCCTAATTGGTTTCTTATGGTGGCCCTCGATGTCTTCTCGGTACTGGGCGCCTGAGCGTCATGTGTGGTCTAGGTTGCATGTTTCCCATGTTCCCTATTGATTTATTCATGCACACTTTAGTTCAGTGATTCTTTCGGGTGCATGCTTAGCACACTGTACCCCATGCTGAACATCCTTGTTTGGTTTGGGGGTATGTCCCTCTACATCGTCTGCATTTGGTATCGCTTGAGGTGTGCTTGATAGCGTCAATACCTTTTTCCTTTATTATTATGTTTATCAACTAGGTTGCTCATGTATTGTATCGAAGCTTCGTGTACTCTGCTTATTTTCAGAGCTTCCTGTATAGACAATGTCTGGTCTTTCGAGAGGAGTAACTTTTCTAGCTCAAAATGTTTCGTCCCAACGATAATCTGTTCGATTAGTCATTCCTCATTTTCTTTTTCATCTCGAAATTTACATTTCTTTACCTGTAAACGGCACCTTCCCAGAATGTTGTCAATATCCTCTTGAATGTATTTCTGTAAGCAAAAACGAGCGATTCTGAAGTTTATTCTAGACTCTAATTGTTCTAGGAAATTTTCCCATGCTACGGCTGGATTCCGTTTGTCGGCCTCTTTCTCGAAATTCCATGAATTAAAACGTCGAAGGCCTTCTTCACCCGACAGTAACAATATATGGTCAACCCGTTTTTCTTCTAGTATAATCGCTACGGAGAAATACAACTCGCAGCACTGCTTGAAAAAGATGGAACGATTCAACCAGATTCTCGGTTATCGTCCATGATATGACAGGTTCATCTTTATGGTAGTTCTTTTTTTATTAGTACTTTGTTTTGTTTGTTTGTTTGTTTTTTAACAATAGATTGGTTTGCCCAAAATAATATAATGATAGATAACGATAATATTGTACTCACAGTTTCTAAGTGAGGATCTCTTTTCGTGAATTATTTTTTCATAAATAGCGGTCCGCGTCATTTATTTTTCACCACGTGTATCGACTAATTCTTCTTTTTTATGTATGGTGGTAGTCAGCAATGTTTGAACTGGACACTTCATTAGAAAAGAGTTCTACAAGGGAGATAATTCCAAATCATGACAGTGGGAAGATGAATGGAGCCATAACATCGCCATCACTAGTGATCCATTAGACTCATCCAACTCTTTCCCAATCCTTTCCACTCTCCTCAGATTGACACCTAAACACTCTGAAATGTTCGTATTGGAGCTTCCGGCGCGAATGCCAAGCAGTGCGGCATGCCGTTTCTAAATTTCTGGCGGAGTGAATTGCGTCATGGTGCTTTTTTTTTCACATAGACAGTACCTAACTGACCCTACTATACTGTGCAGTTGACAAAATCAAAAACAAAGAACTGCATGGGCGAAATTTAAAATATAAGATGGCGACAATTTAACCATCGCACCCTGTATATTAGAATATTTTTCTTTAAAATTACTTAAAACTGTTTTACTTTTTCAAAACTACTTTGCCTAAAGAATTAACATATTTCCTACATATTGTCAATTTTTATTAAATTATCTCTTCCAAGCAATATTAATATTACTTGATCTTATAAAACAAACTAAACAACATCAAACTTACAATTAAATTTATGAAAAAAGCTAACATTACTACTTCTTGATATCATGTTAACCTATACTTACAATGATCGAAATGTAAGCGTCAACTGATAATCAACTAGCAAAATTGATCCCATAAAATTCTACTCAAACAACAATAAAATATAATCTATATAAATAAAAGCGAATGTCAATGTGTCACTGTGTCACTCTTTTTCAACTTTACTCCTAGAGGCCGTAGCCCAAGATATCGTACCATTTTGGAATAAGGCCGTCTCTGTGAGCAAATTAAAAACATCCCGGACCGAATCCGGATCCACAATCCTGAAATTTTGGATTACCAAGTTTTCATTACTGCGATTGTTTTCGAATCCGCCATCTTGACTTTTACTGATAAAAATAATAAAAGTTACACAACTCACTAACTTTCAATAGCTCATATTCAAATGAAAAAAAAAGTACTATTCTCAAATTACAGTATTTCAAAATAAAATTGTCCGTGTTTTCAGCTTTACTCCTACAGGTCGTATCCTAATCGTATCATATTATTTTGGAATCAGGCCGACTCTGTGGGCAAATTTAAAACATGCCGGGCCAGATACGGACTCGCAATCCTGAAATTTTGGATTCCCAAGTTTTCATTACTACGATTATTTTCGGCGATTTTTTCTTTTTCAAAACGTGATTTTTTGCAACGAAATTTTAAAAATTTGGAAATAAATTTGGGAATAATTGAAATTAATTGCGAAATCCATCGAAAGTCACCCATGAAATGAAAATAATTGTTTGTATGGAAAGTAAGAACCTATGTACATCAAATTGTCTTTAAATTAAATGGTGGCAGAAGAATTATAGTTGAACTTTAAAAAGGTAAGCTTAAATATTAATGCAATTCGTAAATGCAGCGATCAACATAGTCTGTAGTTTATTGTTGCCTATCGCACACAAAGAAATCTCCGCCAACAGATGAGCAGATTGCAATCAAAAGAGCCAAGGTTGCAGCGAGGGAAAAGAAAGTCCCATGCAAATGAAAGCCCAGATGAAACGGCAGCCAGGAGAGTTTCCAATGCTGAGAATATGCAAAGACTTAGGGACTCTCAAGCTCCTGAACAAGCCAAAGGCCCAATAAAGAGCCCTCTGAAGGATTTAGCTTAAATGGTACCCGGTAATGCTTTTAAGTTAGTCAGGAATCATTTTAGGTTTATAACTAAAAATACTTTTAAAATCCTCCAATATCCTAATAATTTTATATACAACGATAAGAAGAAAGCTTACAAAATCTGCAATATCTATCTATCTATCTATCTATCTATCTGCAAAAATAATTCACAAATATAATCATGATAAAATTTGGTACATCATACTACCTACTAAGTTAATAACAACTACAAATAAAAGGAATTTATCTAATCCGAATATAAAATTTGTCGCAACTACTTCAAAAACAAGAAGAAATTTAATTAGCGTAGGAATTTATAAAATTTCTTTTTTTTTAAATGTCTCATAAAAATATAGGTGAGACATCTATGGACTTACATTAAAATATTATGGACATATGAGGGATCTTTTTTAAAAAAAAACACACACACAATAAGCTCAATAAATTCGTCGTTCATCGGCACAAGTCTGACCCTAATTTTGACTTAAATAATGGAGGTTTAATTAAAACAAAACTGGGCCATGCATATCTCTCTTCTTTGTAAAAATTACGACTACTGCAATGTGGTATAATTTTAAAAAATAATGACGACAAAGACAAAAAGCTAAAAACAAAAACAAAAAAGCGATAAAGAACAAAATGGAATAAGCTAACATCTCTACACCTACATCAGATAACACAATTGAAATTTAAATATCAAGCGTTTGTGTATCTTTTAACATTTCGATGTAAACTGTAACTGGCGTTCACGTCATTACACCCCAGTATCTTTTCACCACTGAACAATCCCTTTATTAAATCGTGATTAGTTCCTTCTTGGAACGAAACACGTCACTTAAGAGTTTTTCTATTTTCTCATTCACTCCCCTGCACACACACACACACACACACACACACACACACACACACACACACACACACATATATATATATATATATATATATATATATATATATATATATATATATATATATAGGTTGTTTCAAAATACTTTTACAAACTTTTGGGCGGGTTCCTAACACCAAAAGAAGGACAAAATTGCATATAAACATATGTCCGAAAATCATCCGGTTTTTTTTTAGTTTAATGTGTTTAAAGAATGTTAAAGCGACTTGACAATGGAACGAAACTATAGAATTTAAGTTTAATTTTTATAATTAAATTTATAAATTTAGTTTCAGTTTTGAAACATGGAAATTTTCTGTGTCGCGATGGAATCATATTTTTAAAAAGAAAATAATTATAATATTATATATATATATATATATATATATATATATATATATATATATATATATATATATATATATATAAATGACAATAGGAAAACAGTAATTGCTGACGCGTTTCGTCCAATGTGGACTTTTTCAAAGCAAGAAACGAAATGTATTTAATTAAACAAAGAAAATTAATAAAAACAAAAAACAGAGTGTTCTTAGCAACTGGAATGTAGGAAAAGCTATTTTCATATTGTTAACTGAAAATAACGTCAGTTAACGTCACGCGTGGAGAATATTATCATTAATCTGTGTTGATGGATTCAACCATTTTCTTTTGATTTTAATATGTTTTCGTGTACATTTGTTTGTGAGAGCAGTAATTTTGTTAGAAAAGGTGAAATAGGGAAAAGCCTGGGCGTAGATTAATATTTGGGTATTGTTCTATGGCGGCACTCTCTAGAATTTTCCTTCTGAGTGAGTTATTTTCTTTTTTTATAAGTATAGAATTTTTAAAATCAAAATTATGGTTGAATTTATTCCTATGTATTAGGCATTATTTAAGTTGTTTATTCTAAGGTCTCTTTTGTCTTCATTGATACGTTTTCTTATGTTTCTGCTTGTTTCTCCAATATATTGGGAGGAACGGTTTTGGCAATTTATTATATATATCAATATATATATATATATATATATATATATATATCAAAATAAAAGAAAGAACAGTCAGATTTATAATCCAGAGTACTTTTACAATTATTTTTAAAAACAGTGCTCGATACACAGTAGACCATAATATTATAATTATTTTTAAAAAAATATTTATTCATCCCAACACAGAAATTACCATGTTTCGAAACCAAAACCTAAATCTTAAATTAAACTTAAAATTTAAATTCAGTTCCATTTTCAATCGATGCAGAATAACCCTATATATATGTGTGTGTGTGTGTGTGTGTGTGTGTGTGTGTGTGTGTGTGTGTGTGTGTGTATGTGTGTGTGTGTGTGTGAGAGAGACATTAAGGTCCACACCCAGCGGTGTCAGTCTGTTTCTTGCTTAAACACAATCTTTAGGCCATGTACGTTGTGTCTTTGCTCGAATATTTATATATGCCATTTAATATTGCATTATGGGTAGGTCTATTGTATTATTCTAATGGTTATTGAGTGTGTGGTAACGGTTATGTTTCAAATTGTTCTAGGGGTTATTTAGTAGAATTTATTGTAGATCTGAATGCATTTATCACACTAAAATACCACCTTGAAAATTTCAGAAAAAACAACAACATGCAGACTCATAAACCCAACCAAAAGCGAAATAAGTAAACTAATACTAGAAAGAAATTAGGAGTAAATCAGGGAAAAATAAAAAAGCAACTATAGACTGGTTCTTCAACCTAAAAACAAACATAAATGCGAATTTACACAACTAGACATAAAAAAAATTTACCTTTTTATAACAGAACCCATACTACACAAGTCCATCTCAAGAACAAATAAAAATAAACACGAACGAAGTAAAAATCATTAAACTCCTTAAAATTACTATTATTCGACAACGAAGATGCATGAATAAAGAAAGGAACATTTGACATTACAATGGAAAGCTTTGACAGGCAGAAAATGTGAGCTTATACATTCGCTATTTGAACTAAATAAAATAATCGATAAAAATGATATAGATCTCTACAGGGACAACGGTCTCATAATCTTAAGAACCTGTAACAGGCAAAAAACAAACAAAAAACAAACCATAAAAATAATTATGATTGTTTTTTAAATTATGAGATTCGACATAGACAAAAGCTAACGTAAACGAAGTAGATTTCCGAGATGTTACATTCAACCTAAGAGAAGGCATATATCAACCATCGAGAAAACCTAATGACGAACCACTTTATATGTGCGCATCTTCCAACCAGCCGCCATCAATAATCAAGCAGATCCCACAATCAATTAACCGCAGGCTGTCTGATAATTCCTCCAGTGAAACCATCTTAAACGAAGCCAAGAAATTTTATGAAACAGCCTTAAAAGATAGTGAAACCGTCTGTGGCCACTGGGTGTTGACCTTAATGTCACACACATAAACAAACACACACACATACACACTGATATATATATATGTGTGTGTCTGTGTGTGTGTGTGTGTGTGTGTGTGTGTGTGTGTGTGTGTGTGTGTGTGTGTGTGTGTGTGAATTGAGATCAAAAGATAGTGGATTTTCAGCAACACTCGCATACACACCACACAGCACAAAAAATGCCAACAGGAAAAGAAACATCATATGCTCCAACCCATCCGTAGAACAAAAACGTAAAAATAAATGAAGGTAAAAATATTCATTAATCTCATACACAAACGCTTTCCCTCATCAATCACTCTCCACAACATATTCAACAAAAGCACAGTAAAAATCAGCTAGAGTTACACAGAGAACATGACAAAAATGACCAACAGGAAAACAACCAACAAACTACCAGCACAAATCAAACCCACGTGTAACTGCAGAGCAAAGAATGAATGTCCCTTAAACGGCAACTGCTTGCAGAACAATGTAATATACTGAGCCTACTGTAACATAACGAAAAAACATATACATCGAAATAACTGAAGAGCCCTGGAAAGCAAACAAACTACGTACACAACATCCTTTACAAATAGTACATACTCGAACAGCACAATGCTTTCTAGACACATATGGGAAATTAAAAACAAAACCCAAATCACATCCAAAATATCACAGAAAATAAGGAAACAATAAATCAAAAAAACTGTAAACTCCGTTTGAAGGAGAAAATATCGATAATTACCTTCCCAGACCAACCCAAATTACTAAATAAACTATCAGAAAGCATTTCAAAGTGCAGACACAATTTTTTTTTTACTACGGTAAGAATCGAAAACTAACAAACGAAGGAATAAAATGAACTAAAAATAAATAGGCAAAATAAAATGATCCAATTTAATAGAGAAGTAAACAAATTATGAACCAATTAACAAATTATGAATGCACGCATAAACACAACTAAATGTAATAAAACAATGAACAACTAATAATAAAGTAATCAATAATAAATAATGAGTAAAAACGTTAACAGACAACATTATAAAATAGCTACAAAACTGCATTCGGACCCACAATTATTTCTGCTCAATAGCCTCTAGAATAATTTGAGACATAACCGTTACCCACCCCCAATAAACGTTAGAATAATACAATAGACCTACCCATAATGGAACATTGACCAGCATATATAAATAGATGAACCAAAACACAACGAACATGGCCTGAAGATTGCGATGAAGCATGAAACAGACTGTCGCCTTTGGGTGTTGAACGCAATGTCCACTTTTATATCTGTATAACATCTCTCCCTGATATTGAGCACTTTAACACATAAATATAGCATATAAAACTATACTTTTATCATACATACATATATATATATATATATATATATATATATATATATATATATATATATATATATATTAGGGTTATGGTCAATTTTATCCGTTTGTTTGAGTATCGCATAACCGTGAAACCGACGGTCACAAGCTCATATCCATTCAACTATATATATATATATATATATATATATATACATATGTGTGTGTGTGTGCGTGCGTGCGTGCGTGCGTGTGTGTGTGTGTGTGTGTGTGTGTGTGTGTGTGTGTGTGTGTGTGTGTGTGTGTGTGTGTGTGTGTGTTATAGCGGCTCGATTTCGAGTAATACTATCACTTGACTTTTCAAATATGGACCGCGCGGTTGCGTCTTTGTAGTCCTGTTAGGGACTTACACTCACATGTTTAGATATTGCAATGTTAGATACCTCTTGTAGTAGGTCCGAATATTTTGGTGAATTTCCTAGATTTCCATTCAGAGTTTTGCCTTTTTCAACTACGGTTAGGATTATCAAAGATGTTAAAAGAAACCAAGTGATTCCACTGGTTTGAGACTGTTTAAAGCACCGAAACAATCTTCTACTCCCTAAACTTGAAATACAAAAAGAAAAGAACTTGTTTACGCCATTAAGGGGAAACAAAGTTGCACGTATTATATCAAAGCTTTCCTTCTATTACGGAGATGCCTCTTACTCCTAGTGAATATATATCTCACAATTTAGCCTATACACACTTATTTTGTGTGTATATGCACACCTCCACACATGTTACTATATAATAGATGGCTGTTGATCCCATGAATGGATTCACCCCCTCTTTGACAGGCCATATCTTAAATGCTGGTTAGGGGCCTAGCTATTGCAATCAGCATTAGAAAAATCCTGTTAAAGGGACTGGTATAGTGATATAGTTGCCGATAATACGCTCATACAGCAAGTAGTACAGTGTTCCATAGTATTTTAACACTCATAGATTGACCTGACACTATGAAGACATAGATATTTATATATATATTGATATAAGCGTTATATTTGTTGGGTACGAGGGTTTAGGTAAACATCCTTCTTTTTTTTTCATTAGTTAAATTAATATCTGCTCGCTTAGAAATCGAAAATGTCACTCCCAACAGGAATCGAACCTGTTCATGAGGCATGCGTTTTTTTAGTGAAACTTTCGGTCCGTAGGCCAGTAAGCATCAATTACAATAAAAAAACATTAATTGCTTAATACACACACGCGCGCGCAAACATACACACGCATGTACTCAAGCGCTCGCACGCACACATACATACATAAACAAAAAAACTCACACAAGAGGAAATGATAAAAAGTTTTCAATACACTCAAGAAGACCTTCCAAAAATATTCCAATGTTTGGTCATTTGATCACACACATGAACAAACAAAAAGAAATATATATATATATCGAAAGTTTATATAGATATATAATTTCGTGGTTTTAATTGAAAGTTTGCATATTTATTTCAATATTTGTTGGCAGTAAGTAAATAGTTAACGATGAGCAATGGGCCCCAGGAACTGTTTGAGATCTCCAATGACTTCCCAACATAAAGCCATTTTAACTCTAATCGTGCACCCTCACCTAGCCTTTTTAACATATCTATCTATCTATCTATCTATCTATCTATCTATCTACGTTGGTTTGTTGGCTTCTTTCTGTGATTGTTTCCTAATTAACTATTGATTTTCTGCCAACCAATTGCAATGCATAAAAACACTTTAGCGTGCCTAATTGCCGGCGGCCATTTTTTTATCGTCTGCTCAGAGGATTTGTATTTTTCTCTAATTGGTTGCCAGTTTTCAAACTTCCATTTTTAAGTCGAATTCTGTTTGCTTATGTGATGTGAAGAATTTACTCTCGCGCCACTGAACTCTGGAAAATTAATGTTTTTAATATTTCTTTTCAGTTTTATCACACTTACACATATAGCTCAAACGTTAGGGCATTGAACTATTTATTTTTAATTTTCTAGATATATTTATTTTATTTTTACTTCATTAACATACAACGTTTTATTCCTACTCGGTAGATGTTACTGACCACGTAAATTCATTCCGTAAAAATGGCTCAAATTTACTTAAGAGTCTTTCCACGTGAGTTAAAAAAGCTTTCATTGTCAGAGTTTAGCTTCGTGAATATATGTGCGCATTATGTAAGGAGAAAATTTTGAGTTCATGACTTCCGTTTAGGATTGTATTTATAATATTAAAAATACAATTCTTTTTACATGGCCAGTCCAATTTCCTGTTTGTTACAATTCATCTTTCCGATTAAAACAGGGACAGCAACTGTAAAGATTTTAAGTTCCTTAACCGTCTTTCAACTTTTCGAGAATAATTATCGTCTAAAAATTGCGGCGCAAAGTTTTGGATACCTCGATAAACGCGGAAAGATCGAAAGATTGTTAACTGTAACCAAACAGGAGAAAGAAAAACTACTATCAGATCATGTTTCATTCTCCAATCGTTGATGACGCGCACAAATATTTAGCAATTGCGAAACAATGAAAATGGCCGCGCTTTCTAAAAATACATAAACAATTCCCACCCAACAATTAACTTGGTTCGCCATAAGAGAGTTGCAAATAACTTGCAGGTATCTAAACATTTCAGTTGTTTCATGACATCCCTTAGAGAGTCTGCTGCCTGTTTATAAACCATTTTGAAATTTTACTTTTTACTCTAAGTCTCTAAGTGTTTCAACTTGGTCCGAAATTCATCTTTGACCAAAACAATCGCTTTGCAAATCATATCTACTATCTTGAATATAATCTTCAATTTAAGTTGATATTCAGAAAATTTCTGCTTAAATGTAAGAACTGTTCATCTATAAAGTCTCTCCTACGGGAAATGGCGATATAAAATAGAAATGCCGGATGTTCGCATAAAAATCAACTGAAAAGAAAACTGCAAGACAAAAATAGAAATATCCCACTCGTATGAAAAAAAGACATTTTAATGTGATAAAAATGACGCGATTGTTGAAAAATCAAGAAGAAATATTGGGGCTGTTGCCAACAGGGAAAAGATGGCTTCTTTAATGGGAACATCAATTTCATAAAGGTCAATAAGTGCGCCACATTTATTTACAAATGACAATAAATGGAACCACACACACACATACAAATGCACGCACACACACACACACACACACACACACACACACTAAAAAGATAAACAATAAAAATAAAGATAAAAGATGAACAATAAAAATAATAAAATTATTGTCAGTCTTGTAATTATTAAAGTTATTTAATTAAACGATTAAAGTTTGAACGAGAATCCGACGAAATGGTAAATATATAAGAAATATATAAGAAAATGTGCTAAATTCCTATTTTAACATCTTTCGCCAATGAATCGGCATCATCAGAAAAATGTAAATTTTATTGAAATAAAATGCATTTTTCTGATGCCGCTGACTCATCGGCGAAACATGTCAAAATAGACGTTTTCAAATTGTCTTATACATTTACTATTTGATCAAATGAAAACATCATTCTTTCTCTTTTACATTGGGACGAGTATTTTTTTTATTTCCATGAATTATTTTTTCATGATAAAATAATAATAATTATTATTTTTATTTGAAGTTGTGTTAATTTCAATATCACTGCTTATTGTTGCTATTGTATTTGGCGATGAAAACATTTAACTGATATCACATGCGCGAGAATCATATGCACTTTTGTCAGTAGCCAATATTCCTTCATTTCTATGTGCCGTGTCCGTTCAGGACGTGTATGATCATGGCCATACACAACTTCCTGTTTTTCGTACCGCAATATTTTTCTTTTTACTATCCCTCTCATTCTCTGTTCTGCTCTCCATTTAAACAAGCTCGTTAGAGAGTTTGCTCACCGTTTCCCTCAGTA
The DNA here is from genome assembly GCA_964036315.1 of Acanthosepion esculentum. Taxonomy (NCBI): domain Eukaryota; kingdom Metazoa; phylum Mollusca; class Cephalopoda; order Sepiida; family Sepiidae; genus Acanthosepion; species Acanthosepion esculentum. Next base: position 78,190,585 of record OZ038480.1, read on the forward strand.
TGTCTTGTGAGTGTCAAATTTTCAGAACCTTCTTTCCTAATTATGTGTCCAGGAAATTTCAACTGTCTATTTCTGATTGTAAGTATAAGCATACTTTTGGCTATGAATTTAAGAACTTTTTTTCTTATTTAAAAATAGATTCCAGTTTCTCAAAAGCCAGCCTAACAGAATCAATATTACAAGTCGAGAAAGTTCAACAAATGGGATTTTAAATGGTTAGAAATAAATTCCTCTGACTCTCCTGTATAATCCAATTGAAAGAAAAGTAAGATTTACGAAAAGGGTTTATTTCCACTTGGATGTATCAGGGAATCCGTTTTGAGCTTCAAAATCACATCTGCTCATTTTTTTTCACTTGACAGTAAAAACTTGGATCAACAGACAAATTACTTGAAGTTAAATATATTTAAATGATTTCTTTCATTAATTAATATACGATATACTTTAGAATCATGAGCATTTCCCTCTGTGTAGTGATGCTTCTTTATTTGCGTCTACAGAAGTTTATTTTTATATTATTGTTCGCCCAATAACAGGCTGTTCTAGCATACCTACGGAGGATAATGGGTATGACCCCATTCCCATAAATGCAGTAGTAAATACTGTATGTTGTTCTGCAGTTGGACAGTCGTCTCCAACTGTGCTGGTCAAGCTCTCTGCCGCCGGACAAAGAGGATCTCCAGACGGAGGTATGTCGAAGGGCAGAGTCTCGTCTCGGGAAACAGCTACCCGACCCCGTTTTATACGGGGTCTACGGGGAATTTTTGACTTTGTGTCACATCTGACCGCGTGGGGCGGTTGGTAGATATCCTGCAAATTGGAGATTCATTGTGGAATTCACTTAACTCACTTCTAGCAGTTGACTACTTCTTTAGCGCGTCGCTGGTGAATCTTATATGAGTTGCTCGTGTCCTAAATATTATCGTTCATTACCAACCCTCGTGTGATTATTCTATTCAATAACTTTCCCTAGGTTACAACATTTTCGCTACGAGGATTAGCCCTAAATGTTGTAACATTTTAGCCACGAGGATTAGCCAAAATTACAACACTGTTACAAGAGCCACTCAAGATAGAGGGTTACTGGATGAGGTTGTTCTATGGGCGTAAGAGAAGGAAGTAAAATCTACAGATTATGAAGATATATAAGTTAGGTAACTGTTAACACGAGACGCTTTTACCTTACTTCATCGCTGTTGTCGGGAAAACATCCTCTCTGAAGACTGTTCCACAAAATAACAGTTCTTCAGAAGAAGCTGCCGGGTTGTAATACGAAGGGGAGAACGAGGATGAGTCAGCTCCGTCTACGTGGTATGGATGTGTCCTCTCTGTAAAGCTCTGAATTGGTGATACTAAGCAATGTGGCTCGTCTGAACATCTGATATGGAAATAGCGACGATGGGAAATAATTCATCGCCTTCAATGCTGTTTAAACTCTTGAACTCTCCCAAACCTGGAAAATGAAGATTGGGCATCTCCAGTCCTGATTTGTAAAGATAGAGCCTGGCAGAAGGATTCGAGTACTTTCTGGGGTGGTATAAGAAATCTACCATCCTTCCAGCATCTTTAGCGAGAGTTCTCGTATATATGAGTTCCAACTTGAGACCTGGGATGAATTTCCAAGAAACATATTTCGTTTGGCTTTATTCGAACAGTTCTATAATTTAGAACTTTCCAGATCTGAGAGATGACGACCATAGCAACATTGAGCTTGGTCAGTACCTAGATGGATGAATTCTTGGGAATGCCAGGTGCTGTAAGCTTGGATTTGTGGGTGGTGTAATGGATAACAGCTCGGAGTTTGAAATCGTAGAACCGGGTTCCAATTCCAGAAGGGTTCGTTATAGTCACTTACGTACAAATACCCTTGGAAAAGATATGAATTCACCTTTTCTCCCCAAGCTATGGGTTAATTAGTAGGACTTTTATCAGTAAATTATTATTATTTCAAAAATGATTTTACCATATAAACATATATTCTGACTGCAAAAGGTTGATAAAAACAAATAAAATCAAGATCTGAGATCAGAAAAAATTGTGCAGTTGAATTGCCACATTTACCTGAGTAAATGTCTTAATTAGTAAAAAAATATAACTCTACAAATGAACATGGATCTGGGATTTTAGTCTCCAGTCTAAGTTAAATCGGCATGAACATATTTGCAAGTAAGAATACTGAGATAATAATAATATCAACTTGCGTAATCGTGCTTTTGTGTTGCGGCGATGAAAATAAATGTTTTTCATTTGATTTTGACGCATTAAACAAAACAAACGACAAAGAAAAAATGTGATTCTAAATCAGGCAAAAAATATAACCTGTGCGATGTCGAATCCATCATCTTAATGAGATATCCGTAGGAAGAGGTGACTGAGAGGAACCCGAAATATGCTCGTCAATGACATGCTAATTCTAATTAGGATGTCCGAATCGGGTTGAGCATGTGAATTATCTTCTTGCTTTACATATGCAAAACGGACAAGGATTTGAATCACATTCACCGGTATCAATCCACTAATTGAATTCGAATTTCAATTTAGTGTGAGAAAGGCAGGAACCCATTTTCCTTACCATTTTTTCAAGTTCCACATATCTCAACAAGTGTCTTGTCACTGGCATGCTGCAACAGCTGATAGATAAAGTGTGGGTACTGGAGTAAACATTAACTACTTTACCTGCCAGAGTTTTTTTTTTTTAAAATAGTCTACGCGGCTATCTCAAGTATTTTTCATCCTGCACTTCTTTTCTAGCAGACGAAACGTTGCCAGCTTATCACTTATTGCAATTTTCATGGCAAATGTTCAGCTATAGTACCACCAGTTCAGACCTTCACATAACAGTCCAGACCCTCATATCTACATACTAGTCCAGACCTTCACATCTACATACATACTTCGTATTCCAGGAGGAAGTTCCACACAGACAACTTCTTCCTACGAACTGTTACTGTGTGGAACAGACTCCCGAGAGGATACTTCCCGGAACACTACAATGTTAACCTCTTCAAGACTAAAGTCAACCGTTATCTAACCTACATCTCATAATTTGTAGTAGTTAATTCCTTCTTTTACGCCCTGACAACTACCTCATTCATTAACTCTCTACCTTGAGTTGTTCTTCGGCCTTGTATTTAATGAAAAATAGTATAAAATACTTTATATCAGCCAAAAGCTGTTACCGTAAGTGTCAAAGTTGAGAGCGTCAAACGGATAGGCAGTAAAATTTATGAAGAAAGAGTAGATGGTCAAAGAGCTTGATAAGAGCGAAAAGTTATTCCTTAAATTAGTTCTAATTCTTATACAGGATTCTATCTAACATTGGAGTGGAGAAAAATCCTTATAGCAACTGTATTGGTGGAAGTATTTCTGTCTATTTCTCAAGATTTACCGCTCCGTAATTCTGCTGACTGATGTAAATAAAATTATTTGGTCACCCATCGAACCTTATCTTTTTGAAATTGTCAACTGGGATCATCAAGCCTAACATAAATTTCTTGGAGAAATTCCAAACCCAGTTTTCATATTTATATTTTTCACTCAATTCCTTAAAACGTCACAGATCTTATACATATGGTAGATGATAAATCTATCAATTCTTATAACAAAGAAACAAAGCTCTATCTTAGATCTTTCTATTTGCCCAAGCACATAAAAAAGACATTTCTGATATCTTGCTCACATCTCTCTATCTATCTATTTATCATTTTCGGGGGGAGGTGGTGGGGTTACTGTACTTGATATCGTCTAAAGGTCACCCATCCAAGTAATAACTTCTGATCTTCTGATAACAGCTGTTGTCAGAAACACACACCTAAATGTAACCACAAAGTGACATACAGTTGTCCATTTTATAAACACGCGTAAAGATATTTATGGTTGCAGGTTTGTGCTTATAAAAGGAAGGCCTTTCTACACCGTATATGACAACCTCGGCAAAAAAGAAAACCAAAGCCAAAACGTTTGTTTTCTGGTTACAAACTTCTCAAATTTAGCTTTGAGGACCCACAAGTGTAGCGGTAGTCAATGTGCTACTCACGATGACACACTCAGTTGCGTGTAAGTTTGATAAAAACTGGAGCTGAGTTCAATTGATATCTATAAATATGGCATCAGTTTGCTGCTAAAACCACGGAATCAACCTCGAAGACTTCAATGTTTTTCACAGATACACTACAGTTCAAAAGTCTGAAAAAACTGAATTAGCATGGTATGAAATTGACAGAAGAATGAAAAAAATGGAAAAGACCTCTTAGAGTGATTGGAATTAGCATGGAATTTACTATTAAACTTTTGCAATAAATGCCAAAAATGTGTGCTGCAGTTACCAAGGTTAAAGGAGGATATTTTGACGAGAGCAAAATTTAATCATAAAATACTTTTTGTCATAATAAAATTTCTAATAAAAAATCATGTCACACTTTTTTTAACCATGTATAATAATTTTCTCTTATTTAAAGTACAAAACAACTACTTTTTGTGCCAATTTAAAAATTACCAGGGGTTTCCTCAAATTTTTGAACTGTAGTGTAGGTTCGCCTATCCTCCAGTTCACACTCCTACTCGGTCTTTCAAACAGGAGTAGAGGTTTATCTCTTGATTAGGATTTGTTTTCCGGTTCCTTCTGAAGTCTTCTCATTTTCTTCCACTCTCAGTAGCTCCCTGCGTCTTAGTGGGTTTATCGCCTTATCGTGAAGTGATTTTTTAAAATTCTCACCAAAATACTATATCTGGCTCCAGAAATCTTGGTAAACGCCCGATGGGAAATACCTACACACAAGGATGGATCCTTGTCCATGGCCTGAAACACTTATTCACTTAATGTTTAATTGCATAATTTTCGATCTATGTTCACCGAATTAAGTGCACTAAAATAGAGATTATACCGAAAAATATGTTTGTGTAAAATAATTTTTTTAGATGTATTTATGTACCTACGTGTATATTTATAAAGCAAGTTTTGTAATTTTATTTGAAAATAAAAATCAGATATTTCCATCTTGGTTGATGGTGAATTGTTTTAAGATAACGTTTGTTCCTTGTAATCTAAAACCTTCTCCCGCATCTTTTGGGGTGTGAGTATTACGTGCATAGATTGAACTGTTCCTGAAATATGAAGTTTTTTCTCTGAGTTGATTTGCAAATTTTTTTTTTTAACATAATTTCGATTTGATTTTTGTAATATTAATGCGAAAATATCCAAATCGAAATTTCATTATAAGCATAAAATTTCATAAAGAAAAACAAATGATAGGTGGCCTACATATTCCCCACGGGCACCCCATGCAAATGCCTGAGCACAGGTAAAAGACTTTTCTAAGTTCTGATTTTCTAGGTAGACCGGCTCTTCCACTTGGAAAACTAACCTAACACTCACTGTTTCTCTCTGGTTGGTCATAGTAAATGGTAAACGTTTGTAATTGGTGATAACATTTCGTTAGACAACACATCTCAGCACAAATGATCTTGAGGAAAGCGTCTACCTTCCTCCAAAAAAAAAAAACTAAATTATGGAAAACATGGACATGTATCGATATGAATCTATTGCCACTGACCTTATCACCAGGCCGACAGCGGTTAACAGTGTAACCAGAACATCATTTGAAACACTAGACTTGGGCTACTTAATTACTCTTATTATTAATGTCAAATTAATGAATGTTTAATTATCAATACTGTATTATCGATGAGAGGAGTACACAAAGTTTACAAACATCAAACTACTTGAAAGAATGGATTCCTTTTCAGTTTACTGTTGTTGTTGGGCATAAATTGATGAAACGGGTTGCTGTTACCAATGTGATATCTTACGAACGCAATATCTATCTATTTATCTATCTATATATCTGTCTGTCTGTTTCAGCCTGTCTGTCTGTTTCAGTCTGTTCATGTCCCCCTCTTGCTCTATCTTTGTCTATCTCTCTTTCTCTCTCTACACACACACACACACACACAC
>OZ038480.1:78201537-78249037 GCA_964036315.1 Acanthosepion esculentum
TCGACAATACTTCTTGGCCTGATTTTCAAGATCAAGTAGAAACTGCATATTGTTTTCTTTTTTTTTAATCTTTACATATTTTTAACATTTTAAACATTTGACGTCCGTAGAAACCAAAACAAAATCTTTATATAATTGATTCTTCTCGATTCTATTTTCTATTTCTCGCCACCCTTATAAAAAAAAATAATAATCTGTAAAACAAATTATAAGTATATCTTGGGGAAAAAAATTAGTTGTTCAGTTTTTAAAATTACTCATTGTTTCATACACTGAAACATCTCTTGAAATATGTCTTCTGTCGGTCCATCAAAATTGAAATCTCTTGAGTGAAAACCGAATTCAGTCGTAATGTTTATGTGAGCGTAGTAGGACATATAAATATACATTCCACCCCTAAAATTAGCAAGGAATGAACTTGACAGAAGAGTGAAACAATTTTTTTAAAGTGTTCTTAGAGTCATTGACATTATGGTTACATATAGATTTTTTCTAATGGAAAATGATGAGACCTTGCCGCCAATCTAGTACTGCGCTTAAATTCATAAATTCTAGGCACCAAAGAGGAAAACTCATCAGGACAATTACCATGAAAATATTTATAGAAAAATCGCAGGAAAGCTACGTTTCGGCTCTGGAAAAGTGATTAAACCGGAATTGCTAGGTCAGAACCTATAATATTGTAGATCCTTTTTTTTTTTTGTATTTTATCAAGAATCTCTAAGTTGAGAGCAGAAGCAGCAGTTCAGATGTGGCAGCAATTTTTAATGTAAGGACGAATGATAAAAAATGTAGATATAAAAATGTAGATAGATAATGAACAGACTAAGATAGATAGATAGATAGATAGATAGATAGATAGATAGATAGATAGATAGATAGATAGATAGATAGATAGATAGATTACAGTTCAAATGTTTAAAGGGCCCCGGAATTAGCATGAGATGAACTTGACAGAAGAGTGAAAAAACATGAAAAAGATCTCTTTCAGTCATTAAAAAGAGAATGGATTATCAAATTGGGCTTTGAGAAACTTTTGCAATGAATGGCAAAAATGTGTGCTGCAGTTACCAAGGCTAAAGGTGGATATTTTGACGAGAGCAAAATTTAATCATGAAATGCTTTTCTTCTTTTTGTCATAATAAAATTTCTAATAAAAAATCATGTTCATTTTTTTAACCATGTATAACAATTTTCTTTCAATTAAAGTACAAAACAACTACTTCTGGGGCCAATTTTAAAAAAATTACCAGAGGTTTCCTCAAATTTTTGAAATGTTGTGTATATATACACGATATACTACTCAAACATTCAAAGAATGCGTAGTATGGACTTATGCGTTTATCCTTTGCAAAACATCTTATGGCGAATATGTTGGAGAGAAGGTGCATATTGGGGCAATATATATATATATATATATATATATATATATATATATATATATATATATATATATATATATATATATATCCACAGTTAACTTTTATGCTGGAATTGAGAACTAAACAGAAGACTAAGTTTGCATCGGTCTATGGCAATACCGTACATTGCTCCAAATTTTTTTAAAATTAAACCTAAAATTTAGAGACATGTTCTTAAATAGCCTCGTTAGGTGGGGGTGGGGGTATATGAATGTCATGCATGGCGTCAAACGCGTTCAGAAATATCTAAACAGTCAGCTTTCTCACAATCGCTTTCTCAGATCAATGGTTTAAAATGGCTGTCAGCGAATGTAACTTGTAGGTATTAGCGAGGCCCATCCTTCTTTAAGTATTGTGGACTGGCGCTACAAAATCACAAAGAACTCTACCAAATAGCAGAAATCACATCACCCGAAGACTTTTAACAGCAGCAACAATTAAAATGAATAGCACATGTAACTCGAAAAGAAAATAATGACATAATCAAGACGTTGACATTCCACACTACTTCAAACAAAAGATTAGAAAGGAAACTCCCATCAATACTGAAAAGAGCGACAACAGCTACTGGACTTGAGAAACCTATTTTTTCGAAAAAATGTTTTGAGAAAAATTATGTAAATTTCTGCCAAAAGTAGCACTAGCAGCTCGGTTAATGAAAGCCAAATATTTCCTTTTTAGGAAACTGTTAATATGACCATTGGGTCGAGTTGTATCATCTCTCTAAAATCATTACTGCCATTAACTCACAAAATAAATCATAAAATTTCAGTTCTCGTATTTTTCCCGAGACATTAGCTTTTAAAACTTTTATGTAAGTCTTATACGCAGAAAATGGCTGTACGTTTCATTCAAGAAAATAAGTACTCCTGAAAAGCAAATCAAAAATATTTCACAGTAGAATACTAGAACTTTTAAAAAATTTATTTTACGAGAAAGATTCAGAAAAAAAAACAATATCAGAAATCCTTAAAACTTAATTTCTGATTTAACACCGCCCCAGACTTTTAATATCTGATTTAGCGCTACCTTTTAACGTCTGATTTAACCCTCGTATGAATCTGTGTGTGTGTGTGCGCGCGAGCGCGTGCGCACTCGCATTTGCGTGTAATTGGGTTCGTGCGTAATAAAAGATTAAAACATTAAATAGATACTAAAATTCTTTTCTCTCGTAAATGTGATCATAAGAGCAAAGTGTCTGCGTAAATAAGTTGTGTGCGTTGCAAATGCCGAAACTGGATGGTAGGCGACTTAATGTATTCTATTCACATGCAAAGCAACAGGTGGAAAATGTAGCGCACAAATCGGGCTTGCCGAACGGCTGACTCAGATGAAAGTGAGCGGCCGCAGACTGTGTCATGATTATATTGTTCACCCGGGCCTGTTGCCTGCGAACTGAAGCCTTTACCCTGAACCGTGAAAATAATTCGCATACAAATAAATAAAAAATCTTTAAATCTTCACTCTCTCTTTCGCGCATGCGCGTGCATACACACAGACACAAATATTTTTGTGAACATATGTACACATTTTAGTTCTGCGTATTGCGCTTGTTTATATGTACGCAGGCGCATGACTGTCTTCTGTTTCAGCGCGCATGAGTATGTCTGTGCTACACTCTCTGTTTACCGTTGTCCATAGAAAGATTAGATCAGAAATTATTTTACATCAAAATTAGAATCTATAAAATTATTAAAGTGAATTCTCAGGGCTAGCTAGAAAAGTTGTATAAGCATGAAATCTATGATAAAAACAAGATTAAAGTTCGATAACTCAGTTATTTTACTGTGGTTTTATTTTTACTTTTCAAAGCGATCCATCCTAAATTTATTTCTGCGTCGATCTGTGGAACTAATACAAAGGACCTACCTACATTAATATTTTCCTAAGTGATAATTGAAACAAACCATCAGACCGTTACCGAAAACCAGATATTTGTAGGCTCACCATTAAAAACACCGTTCAAATTTAGCGTGTGATTCATATTTTAAACGAGTCATGGGCAATCTGCGGCCCGCGGGCCACATGCGGGCATGTTTGGCTTCCTAAATGGCACGCCTAATTTCATGTTTATTAAAATTTTGTTTCGTTTCTTTCTCATTTGTTCTCTTTCACATACTCCCATATATTCTACCTCTTTTTGGCAATGTACTAGAGCAGCGTTTCTCAACCTTTTTACCCTTGCGTAACGCTTAAAATAAATTAGATGCCTCGCGGAACCCCTGCGCAAAAACAAAATTATATACCATATCTTTCTCATTTTATTTTCATCGTAGTTCCATGGTAAATATCATAGTATATATTTTTGAATAACCAGTTTAATGAAAAATTAATACTTCTTTGTCAAATTTTTCGGAAATGCTAAATAAAATTCATAATTCATCAGGGAGTTTTCCTAACATAATAGGTTAGATAGGATGATGTCTATATTACAATAACCAAGAAAATATTGTGCGTGTTTAGTAATATTATGTATGTGAAATTAAATAAAAGTCAAATGTGCATTAGCTTATCTCACTTGTTCTCACGGAACCCTTGGGGAACTTTTGCGGAACTTTAGGGTGCCGGGTAACCCCGGTTGAGTCATCTGTACTAGAGGCTTTAATCAATTCTGAATTGGTAAAGTATCTCACATCGCAGGGTCGTCTTCAAGATAAGCAATGCGGATTTCGCTCTTCTCAGTCAACTACTGATGTATTAACGATTATTGATGAAAACATTTATCAAGCCTTAGATAAGAATGGTGAAGCTCGGGATGTTGCTTTAGATATCTGAAGGGCATTTGACAGGATTTGACATGCCGTTCATTTTCACAACTGCTCGATAAGGTCAAATTGGCAGCTGATCTAAAAATGACCTCTACTCTGTTGTTAGCTGGGGCAAGGAATGGCTTGTTAATTTTATTACCTCACAAACGAAATTGCTCTCTTTTAATCGCTTGAGAGAACCCATTTTGCTTTCTATCACCATGGCTGATTCTAATGTGGCTCGTTGTCTCTTCCGCTTACATGAAATGGAAAGATTAAATTGAATCAATTGCTAAATCTACTGCTAGGGAAGTTGCTTCAATGCATCATGCTAGACAAATTGTTATCTCCAGAATGTATAGATTTCTGAGTTTACCATTCGTCCATGCATTGCATATTGCTGTCACATCCGGTTTGGTGCATTTAGAGATTCGTGATGAAATCTAAATAGAATCTGAAATGTTATTGGTCCTGACCTGGCATCTCGACTTCAGTCACTTTTCCATCGCCGTAATGTAGATTTCCTGTGCCTTTTCTATAAATAACTTCATGGTAATTGTTCTGATGAACTTTCCTCTATAGTACCTAGAGTTCATGAATTCAGACATGGTCTCATCATCTTACAGTTGAAATGCTAGATGCAACCGTAAGTTCTATGCTAACAGTTTCTTCTCTCGCACTTCTTGGATGTGGAACGCTTTTCTGGTTTCTTGCTTTCCAGTCAACTTTGAACTTCAAAAATAAAAATGCGATATAAATCATTGTCTTCTGTCTTCTTAATTCCTGTTCTTAATTCTCTTTCCTGTGGTCATTTCTCTCACATTCAGTAAACCCCTTGCGTCTTAGTGGCTTTATTGACTGGCTTGGGGTGAAATTATTAAAATATATGTATAGAATATGCTTATGGCTGAGGCACATTCAATGAAAGATTATCTTGAAATATTTTAGTAATGTGGCCTGCCTTATTATGAGCCACATCTCCAGTGGCCCACTGGTTGGAAAAGGTTTCTGATACCTGATTTAGACGGATAGTAGTAATTAGTTCGGACGTAGTAGAGAGCAGGTCACATGATGTATCATCTAATTTAATGACCAGTAAAAATAGTTTATACTCTATAACCCGCGGTGCCTCTTTCAGCTTCCCCTCAAAAAATAAAAAAGGCCAAACAGAAAATATCCTACGAACTCCAGAAAAGAATCCTTCTTTTCTACGGGACTGAACAATTTTACTTCGCTCGCTGTTAACTTTTGTATCTGTTATCTTTTGTCATTCTTATAAAACACACTTGTTGTCTGGTATCAGGTTTGCCTTTTTCATTTCATATCATGTTGTTCGTTGAGAGTACTAATGCTTTTGACAAACAATACACTTGATTCATGAATTATTTTATTTATTGGTGTTCACAAATCCTCGCGCATATTCACTTTTCATTCTCATTCCTCCCCTCATTGAAAATCGTACAACCATAACAAAACTCTGTCAGTTCTCGACTAGTTGATTTGTATATTAAGAATTAAAACATGAATTGAAGAAAAAGATATTAAACATTAATTTTTAATTAAAGGAAATTGTTGTCATTTCGTAGAATAAAGTAATTTAAAACCGGAGTCAATATTAATGATTCATGTCACACCTTAGTGTCAAGTAAAGGAGTGTCAAAGAAAAGACGAACAAATCGGGTTGTGTTTACAATGCTAGAAACAAGGTTTATTAGTATCGTAACTGCGTTTAAGAAAAGAGTAAAATACATCTTAAATAGTTTGTATCAAGTTACAGTTGCAATCACTGAGGCTGGATGAATAAGATCATAGGAATTTTATTTGAATCGGATGGCAACCTGACAAACAATAAGTTCATTGAAATGCTTGGTGATATACGAGGATCGGCTGAAAATCTCATAGTCTAATTGAGACACTCTCATGGAATGTGACCAAATGAGGTGTATTTTTTCAGCATAATCCCCCTTGCGGCCCAATCTTCTATCATCGATGTTGCAATGCGTGGATCCAATTGGTGAAGAAGCTTTCATCCTATTGGTCAAAAAGTTCATCAACAGCAGATATGACGTCATCATCACTGCGATATTGGTTCCCAGGCAAATGTTGTTTTGTTATTTTATTTTCATGCTGAGGAACAGATGATAATCATATGAAGCAAAATCAGGAGAATAGGGACGGTTATCAACCAGTTCTAATCCACTATGCCTTACAACTGCCATTGAAACCAAGTGTTGCGGAGCCGTCAAGCGTGTGCTATCAACCCCGCAAGCAGTAAAATTTATATTGGAAAATACGATCGAAGCAAGGATAACAAAAGCGAGGGTTTAAAATCAAAGCCAAATTTTATTTAATAATTTGGCAAAAGTATGTACAAATCTTGTGTCGCAATGAATCGGGGAGCGCCACCCGAAAGATCGTCTTGTTTTAGGGCAGCGGACCAGTCAGTGCTGAGGGAACCTGCTCGTCCTTAGGTTGACGGTCATCAGGGATGCAGCTTGGTAGTAACCGGAAGGACTATCGCATAAGCTATGTGGTCAGGTAGTCCTGAAAAGGACTATTGCATAAGCTATGTGGTCAGGAAGTCCTGAAAAGGACTATTGCATAAACTATGTGGTCAGGAAGTCCTGAAAAGGACTATTGCATAAACTATGTGGTCAGGAAGTCCTGAAAAGGACTATTGCATAAACTATGTAGTCAGGAAGTCCTGAAAAGGACTATTGCATAAACTATGTAGGCAGGAAGTCCTGAAAAGGACTATTGCATAAACCATGTAGGCAGGAAGTCCTGAAAAGGACTATTGCATAAACTATGTAGTCAGGAAGTCCTGAAAAGGACTATTGCATAAATGTGTAATCGTTAGCCCTGAAAAGGACTATGGCATAAACATGTAGTCGTTAGCCCTGAAAAGGACTATGGCATAAATATGTAATCGTTAGCCCTGAAAAGGACTATCGCATAAGAATGTACGCGGGGTGCTGCTGCTGCTTGACCCGGTCTGGCTAGTGGCGGCTGCTGCTGCTGCCTGACCAGGGCTGGCTAGTGGCGGCTGCTGCTGCTGCCTGACCAGGGCTGGCTAGTGGCGGCTGCCGCTGCTGCCTGACCTGGGCTGCTGCTGGGCTCGGTCTGGCTGGCTGGCTGCTGCTGCTGCTTGAGGTCAGCGGTGAGGGGAGCGTGCCGCTCTTAAACCCGGATGCTGCTGCTTGACCCGGGCTGGCTGGCTGGCTGCTGCTGCTTCTTCTTCTTCTTCTTCTTCTTCTTCAGGTCAGCGGTGAGGGGAGCGTGGCTCTTAAACCCGGATCCAAGAATCTGGCTGCTGCTGCTTGACCTGGACTGGCTGGCTGGCTGCTGCTGCTGCTTCAGGTCAGCGGTGAGGGGAGCGTGGCTCTTAAACCCTGGTTCCAAGAATGATTTGGTGGAAGAAATTTGGCCATGTTTATGTAGGCCGGGGTCAGCATCGTAGCTTGGCTAATAATGTCTTTTAGTTATTCACTAAAAATGAGCTTCTACTTTTGAATGTACCCATGGGTTTCATTTAGGCCCCATGTGTATATGAATTAGTTTCTGGTCATTATTTTTAGTTGTGGATGTTACGTTTCGTTTTGTTTTTGTATTTTTGTGATTTGGTGTCTGAAAATGCTGAGTCACTGGAACTTAATGGCGTTTGTTCCGTTTTCCGTGGTGAGGCTTTCAGACGTTTGAGTAGCCGGCAGTAACTTCCGGCCGGGTGCGATAAGGCCCCCTTTCTAGAAAATTGATCATGATCAATTCAAAAAAAAATGTAGGTCTTCAATTTGGATGGAAAATGGACTCTTCTGCCTGATTTTGTTCGTATGACTGGTGTGGTTGTTTCAACTTCCGTCATTGATGGGAGTTTTGCGTCGGGAGGAGTTTCCTCTAACCAGGCTGGTTTGAGTCGGTCGATAGAGACTGTATCTTTGTCTCTGCTGCGCATGATCGTGACAAATTTTTCCGAACGCTTCAAAACTTTAAAAGGACCTTGGTAGCTGGGTGTGAGTGGTTTTTTTACGGCGTCGTTCCTGACAAAAACGAAATCGCAGCTATCCAGTTTCTGTGGTAAGTATGAGCTTGTGGTTTGTTGTCGTGGGGGAGTATATGTAAGTTTGGCCATTCTGTGGCGCAGATCCTGCACAAAAGAACTTGGTGAGGTTGTGCACGAGTTCTGCGGAATGTGAAAATATTGTCCTGGTAAGGAGAGAGGCATGCCGAACACGAGTTCCGCTGTCGAACACCCTAAATCGGTTTTGAGGGTATTCCGCAAAGAGAGCATAGTCATGGGGAGGTTGTCGACCCAATTATGTATGTCAAGTTTGGTTGCTAAGGACGCCTTTAGGGATCGATGAAATCTTTCGACGAGGCCGTTTGCGCAAGGGTGGTAAGCAGTCGTTTTAATGTGCCTGACACCCAGAAGTTGAGAGAATTCTCGGAAAAGCGAGGACTGAAATTGTGGTCCTCGATCTGTAGTGAGAACCTGGGGTACGCCAAAGTTCGTAATCCAGTTGGCGAGGATAGCTTTAGCAACTGTGGTGGCGGAAATGTCCTTAATCGGTACTGCGACTGGCCACCTCGAAAAACGGTCTATGACTGTTAGAAGGTATTGATACCCCTGGCACATTGGCAGAGGCCCGACGAGGTCAACGTGGATGTGACAGAAACGTGCGTCGGGTGTGGCGAATGTTCCAACTGGTGATTTTGTGTGCCTCTGAATTTTACATTTTTGGCATTGTATGCAGGTTGAGACCCAATTCCTGATGTCTGTTTTCATATTAGGCCAGACGAATCGCTCGGCGATAAGCTTGACGGTTGCTCGCTTGCTCGGATGAGATAGATTGTGGAGATGGAGGAATACTTTCTTTCTGAGAGATGGAGGAATGTATGGTCTCGGAGTATCCAGCGCGGTGTCGCAGAAAAGGGTTTTGTCGCTGAACGGACACGGGAATTCCTGCAGTTTCAACGAAGTTTCCTTGATGAGGTCAGGTATCGTCGTGTCGTCTTTTTGTTTGTCGGCTATCAGCTCTTGGCTCAAGATATCGTTATCCAGGGTATTGACGTCTGTTCTGGACAATGTGTCTGCGACGGTATTGTTCTTTCCTTTGACGTGTCTGATGTCCGTCGTGAACTGTGAAATGTAGTCGAGGTGACGTGTTTCACGGGATGTATATTTGTCTGCACTGACATTCATCGCGTTGGTCAGCGGTTTGTGATCCGTGAAAATTGTGAAATGTCTGCCCTCTAGGAGATGTCGGAAATGACGGATGGACAGGTAGATAGCCAGGAGTTCTCGTGAGAAGGTGCTGTATCTTCTCTGGGCTGCGGAGAGTTTAGCTGAGAAAAAAGCTATCGGTTTTCTCTCCATATTAACTTGCTGCTCCACTACTGCTCCTATTCCAACGTCGGAAGCGTCTGTTGTGAGGAAGATCCTCGTTTCCGGGTCGTTTTCAATGAATGAGAGTTTCGTGAATCTTATCAGCGCTATCTTTGCCGTTTCGAAAGCCCGCAAGGCTTCTCCTTCTAATATAATTTGCTTGTTCTTTCGCTCTATGAGGTTTGTCAGCGGGGAAAGAATTGTCGAGCAGTTGGGGATGAACCTGCGGTAAAAATTTATCATACCGATAAACCGCCGAATTTGTTTTATGGATGTGGGCGTAGGAAAATTTCTTATTGCGTCGATTTTCTCCGGTAACGGTGTGATTCCGTTTGCGTCGATGTGATGACCTAAGAAGTTCACCTCAGATGCCCCGAACGTGCATTTGTCGGTGTTCAGCCGGAGTCCATACTGTGCTAACCTTTGGAAGACGTCGTTTAGATGTTGCCTGTGAGCGTTCTCATCCGTGCTAGCTACCAGGATGTCATCGATGTAGGCATATGCGTACGTTAAGCCACGCAGTACCTCGTCCATGAAACGTTGAAAGGTTTGTGCTGCGTTCCTCAGGCCAAAGGGCATTTTGATATATTCAAAAAGGCCGAAGGGAGTGGTTACAGCGGTCTTTGGGATGTCCTCCGGAGATATGGGGATTTGGTGGTAAGCCTTCGTGAGGTCGATTTTTGAGAAGACGCGAGTGCCCTGTAACCCTGAGGCGAAATCGTGTATATGAGGGACTGGATAGCGATCGGGTATGGTTGTAGCGTTCAGCCTTCTGTAGTCGACGCATATCCTAAAGTCCGTGCTTCCAGGTTTCGGTACGAGATGTAGGGGAGAGGCGTATGGGCTATCGGAAGGTCGTATGAATCCGCCCTCCAGCATATTGTTGAATTCCTTTCTGGCGTATTCAAGCTTATGAGGAGGGAGTCGTCGTGGGTGAGAAAATGTTGGCTGTCCACTGGTCTTTATATGGTGCTGCGTTTGGTGTTTTGCCGGACCGGTGCCCGCGAGTGGTTGAATGATATCTGGGTATCTATTCAAGATCTCGACGTATTCTCGCCCGTGGCAAGTTGTTACGCTGATTCCCGTAGTGTTGTGTCGGGAGAGGGTACCTTTAACTGAAATGTTAGTAGTGTTGTCCGATAACGTCCTTGTGTTCATATGCACTGCGAGGTCATAGTGGGCCAAGAAATCTGCTCCGAGTATTGGCGTTTTTACATCTGCCTGGGTGAAAGTCCAGGTAAAATCACGCCGCATGCCGATGTTAAGAGTCAGCGTCTTAGTTCCGTATGTCTCGATTGTCGAGCCGTTTGCCGCCTGGAGCTTATATAGGGTTGCCTTTCGGTCTTGTTGTTCTCTGGGGGGTATCACGCTGATTACCGCGCCAGTATCCACTAAAAACTTTATGTGGTTTTGTCGGTCCCAAACGTAGAAAAGGCGGCTCTGTGTGTTTTTGCCGGTGGGTTCTGCCGCTCCTACCCGCCGGTTGCTTAGTTTCCCGAATTTGACTTGGATCCATATTTGCAGGGCGCCGAGCAGCGTTTTGCCCTGTCGCCGAATCTTTGGTGGTACCAGCATAATTCTGGGTCGATTCGTCGATCCCTGCTGGTACTCCGTGTTCTCTCTCGCCAATTGTTGGTCGTCGGTCTCGGGTCTCTTGGTTTACGGGAGAGGAGTATCCGGATGTCTTTTAGTTGCTGTTGCAGGTCAGCTACTGCTTGTTGTAACCCTTCGTTTTTGGTTAGTGTGTAGTCTGGATTCTGCACAGCATACACTCCTTGGTCTAGTTTTGCTGCGATGCGGTCGGCGGAGTCTGCTAACTGGGCCAATGGTGTATTTTCTGCGATTGGCGCCAATATTTGAGTAATTGTGTTGGGTAGTTTGTCCATCCATAGCTCGCGTAGGATGGATTCGGCCATCGAGTGCTTCCCCAGTCGGCTTCTCATGAAGCGTAGAAGCTGTGAGGGTGTTCTGTCGCCCCTCGTAACGTGGGTAAAAAGTTCTCGGAGTAGCTCATCGTCCGAACGGCCGGTCCGTTTTAGGATTGCGTCCTTTAGCCGAGTATATGGATCCTGGTCGGGTACGTTTTCCAAAATGTCGGCCACTTCGTCGACCACTGACGGTGGCAAGACTTGCACCACGTTGGCAAATTTGGTTTGTTGCGATGTTATCCTCCGTACCGAGAAGATTGCTTCCAACTGCAGAAACCAGTTTTTGGTGTTTTGGTGGTTGTATGCCGGTAGGTTCGAGAGAGGCATTGCAACGTTTATAGGAGAGGTCTGTTCCCACTCGTCTGTTGCCATCTTGATCGATCGTAAATATCGGGGTCACCAGTTGTTGCGGGGCCGTCAAGCGTGATGCTATCAACCCCGCAAGCAGTAAAATTTATATTGGAAAATACGATCGAAGCAAGGATAACAAAAGCGAGGGTTTAAAATCAAAGCCAAATTTTATTTAATAATTTGGCAAAAGTATGTACAAGTCTTGTGTCGCAATGAATCGGGGAGCGCCACCCGAAAGATCGTCTTGTTTTAGGGCAGCGGACCAGTCAGTGCTGAGGGAACCTGCTCGTCCTTAGGTTGACGGTCATCAGGGATGCAGCTTGGTAGTAACCGGAAGGACTATCGCATAAGCTATGTGGTCAGGTAGTCCTGAAAAGGACTATTGCATAAGCTATGTGGTCAGGAAGTCCTGAAAAGGACTATTGCATAAACTATGTGGTCAGGAAGTCCTGAAAAGGACTATTGCATAAACTATGTGGTCAGGAAGTCCTGAAAAGGACTATTGCATAAACTATGTAGTCAGGAAGTCCTGAAAAGGACTATTGCATAAACTATGTAGGCAGGAAGTCCTGAAAAGGACTATTGCATAAACCATGTAGGCAGGAAGTCCTGAAAAGGACTATTGCATAAACTATGTAGTCAGGAAGTCCTGAAAAGGACTATTGCATAAATGTGTAATCGTTAGCCCTGAAAAGGACTATGGCATAAACATGTAGTCGTTAGCCCTGAAAAGGACTATGGCATAAATATGTAATCGTTAGCCCTGAAAAGGACTATCGCATAAGAATGTACGCGGGGTGCTGCTGCTGCTTGACCCGGTCTGGCTAGTGGCGGCTGCTGCTGCTGCCTGACCAGGGCTGGCTAGTGGCGGCTGCTGCTGCTGCCTGACCAGGGCTGGCTAGTGGCGGCTGCCGCTGCTGCCTGACCAGGGCTGCTGCTGGGCTCGGTCTGGCTGGCTGGCTGCTGCTGCTGCTTGAGGTCAGCGGTGAGGGGAGCGTGCCGCTCTTAAACCCGGATGCTGCTGCTTGACCCGGGCTGGCTGGCTGGCTGCTGCTGCTTCTTCTTCTTCTTCTTCTTCTTCTTCAGGTCAGCGGTGAGGGGAGCGTGGCTCTTAAACCCGGATCCAAGAATCTGGCTGCTGCTGCTTGACCTGGACTGGCTGGCTGGCTGCTGCTGCTTCAGGTCAGCGGTGAGGGGAGCGTGGCTCTTAAACCCTGGTTCCAAGAATGATTTGGTGGAAGAAATTTGGCCATGTTTATGTAGGCCGGGGTCAGCATCGTAGCTTGGCTAATAATGTCTTTTAGTTATTCACTAAAAATGAGCTTCTACTTTTGAATGTACCCATGGGTTTCATTTAGGCCCCATGTGTATATGAATTAGTTTCTGGTCATTATTTTTAGTTGTGGATGTTACGTTTCGTTTTGTTTTTGTATTTTTGTGATTTGGTGTCTGAAAATGCTGAGTCACTGGAACTTAATGGCGTTTGTTCCGTTTTCCGTGGTGACGCTTTCAGACGTTTGAGTAGCCGGCAGTAACTTCCGGCCGGGTGCGATACAAGGACTTATGTACTGGAGCTTTGTCCTGATAGAAACAAGACCCTTTTCGTTAGTTTCCCCTGACGTTTGATATTGGTAGCCTTTCATAACTGCCTCAGCAAGTTGGCATAGTACTCTCCATTGATGGTGCGACCCTTTTGAAGGGTCAATAAACACAATTGCTTTTACATCCCAAAAAACTGAGGCCACTACCTTCCCTCGAGATGAAAAAACTTTGGCCTTCTTTAAAGCAGGCGAGGAGGGATGTTTCCATTGCATAGATGGTCTCTTTGTCTTTGGACTAAAGTGATGAACCCAACAATAATCCTGTTTACAACGCAGTTATTAATAAGAAAAGCGGAAATTATTGAATACAAGACTTCACAAACTTTCGAAGAACTTTTCAGACCACACTCGTACAGAAATGAGATTTTAGAAACATATGAATGAGATAAGGGCGACGTTATTAGGATTTGAGAAATATGAATGTTTTTTTATAGATGAATGCAGTTTTGGAGTAATGTATTAGATTTCGTAAATAAGATTTTTGAAACAGTCGAATAACATTTTGCAACCAGTTTTTGCAGGATTTCGGGAACGTAAATGAGATTTGCAAAACATAATTTGAATTTAGGAGAGCTGAATTATTGAAACATGAATGGCGTTTTGAAAGCATGTGGATATGAGCTTTGGGTAAAATAAATCTAATTTTTGGAGATATATGAAAGAGATATTTATGGATTAAAAAATGAATTAAATGATATTTTACATATTTAATATTTTATTATTGGATTGTTACATATATTCGTTCGTTTTTTGTTTTTTTTTATATTGTGCAAATGATCTCGAAGAATAATCTTTCATGTCATTTTTGCTTCTTAGTAAGTCTGGTAATCCTGTGAAACTGTTGCCTAACATTATTGAAATTTTATTTCACATTAGACACACCTTTGTCAACTAGACAAGAATGTGACGTGTATGGAGATGACGTCA
Organism: Acanthosepion esculentum; assembly: GCA_964036315.1. Classification (NCBI taxonomy): domain Eukaryota; kingdom Metazoa; phylum Mollusca; class Cephalopoda; order Sepiida; family Sepiidae; genus Acanthosepion; species Acanthosepion esculentum. The sequence goes on from OZ038480.1 coordinate 78,215,896, forward strand.
ATGCCGATAGAATGGCACAGAAATGGTTTTCCCGTTTCAAGGAGGGGAAGTTCGAACTCACAAAATCATTGCATTGTGGCCGACCTGTTCAGTTTGATGAGACCAATTGTACGCGCTGATTAAAGTAGAACCTCGCCAGACCATTAGTAAATTGTATCAAAAGATGTTACTGTCACTCGTCATCTCCATTCAGTGGGTAAGGTCCAGAAAATGCGTATGGGTGCGACAAGCATTGACCGAGAGAAACAAACTCTAGCGTTCCTCTAGTGCCGCCAGCTTATTTGCTCGACACAAGGCTACTCGTGAATACAAAGAAAGTGTTCGGTTGTAAAGTTCTGCTACACCCACCATATTCTCCTGATTTAGCCTACCTTTTTCGGTCTCTTTCTAACATTTTGTTTCGCTCATGTGGAGCTGTTGTAACCTAGGGAAGGTTACTGAATGGAATAATCAAACGAAGGTTGGTAATGAATGAAAATACTTAGAACACAAACAACACATATAAGATTCGCCAGCGACGCGTAGAAGTAGTAGTCAACTACTAGAGGTGAATCAAGTAAATTCCACAATGAATCTCCAACTGCAGTATCTCCCACCTGCAGAATATCTACTAACCGTTCCACGCACAAAGCCGAATTTAATGTGGGGTATCCGAGCCCGTAGGCTAGGCCAAAAATTCCCCGTAGACCCCGTATAAAACGGGGTCGGGTAGCTGTTTCCCGATTTGAGACTCTTCCCTTCGATATAGCCTCGTCTGGGGATCCTCTCTGCCCGGAGGCAGAGTGTTTGACCAGCACAGCTGGAGACGTATCTCCGACTGCAGACCAACATACAGTATTTACTACTGTATTTAAGTGAATGGGATATACCCATTATCGTCTGTAGGTATGCTACAACAGGAGCTTAAAACGTGGCTTGATAAATTTTTCAAGTCAAAACCTAGTGGTTTCTACCGACAAGGCATTGAACAGTTTTTGTATCGTTGGCAGGAGGTTGTAAACAATGAAGGAGAAAATATTGTTGAACAATTCATCAGAAATATTAATAAATAATAATAAGTTTAAAAATAAATTAGAAAACACGAACAAATCTAACATGTAACACTCTAATATTTCATCCAAATCACATAGATTATTTTGTCGACGAATTGCGAAATTCTTAACACCATTATATTTCCAGGATTTTCTGTTGGATAGATGTCACTTTTAAGTGAGTTAGAACAGCGCTAGCGGACTGAATAAAGTACGGATTTTTTCTGTTACCTTATGTGAGCAATACTTTTTGATATCCAGTGACCTAACAGTTGTAAAAATATTATATCGAAGAGATCGTAGAAAGTAGATGTTAGTATAAATAATTTATTTCATTGTCAAATTTCCCGATTTTTGGTGTATGAATTGCATTTGCTAGGAACTTACACATATACGGGTAATGAGAAAATTTACTATGTTCTTGCCTCAAATCCAGAATCCCATAATGGTCGTGGAGGCACCACATGTACTGCAGCCATGTGTCTTGTACAATATAGGTTGACGGAGAACATCCATCCTCTGGCTGGTTTCAAATCCCTAAACTAGTTGCCATTTCAAGATAAGAGAGCCCAGTGATTCCTGTTATTTAAACATTAGCCGTGGAAAAATATGGAATCCTGCCTTTCCATACGGTATTTCTATGAAAGTCTCCGTGTAACAAATTCGACCAGAATTCGAGCGCGGCCCGCCGATTTCTCTTTCCGATTTACTAACGCTAACACTAAACCTAACCCACACATCCATGGCACGGCACTATTTGGTATACTCGACTTCAGAACTTGGGCTTATACTTCTATTTGATGTCCTGCTATGAATGATCAAAGATTTGACAAAAATACCAGTGTTTTGGGGTTTTTTTCTGAAGCGTTGCGTTTTTCTCTTTGATAATCTGGATTAATTCTTCCTCTTGCCATAAATTTGATATTTATTTCTATTGTGTAAAACAAAAATGCTTTATTTTCAAAGAACTGTGAAATTTTCTCTATTTTGTAACTTTTTCCTCTTAACAAGATATTGACGAAAGTGAACTCATTTCAGTTATTTTTTCACCAAACAGGTTTTAATAAAACTGCTTGTATGCCCACGATCAATTAAATCTATCTTTACAGTTGAAAAAATCTTCCTTTTGAAGCTTCAAAATACAATAAAATCCTATTTTATAGCGAATAAAAGCAAAACAAATCGCTTTAAAGTGTGAATTTCATCCAAATGCGATTGCGAAAACAACAGCTGCTCCGTCATTATCAGATCATGACTTTGGGAGCCAAGTATGATTTCGCAACCGAAGCATCATTACAATTAATTCAGGGCACCTCAGTAGTACCTCACGATATCACTAGTCTATGTTTGTTTTCATGAATGCCAGAATAAAATGCATCTTTATTATGTATTTCTTATATTCAGAACTTTCCAGTTAATAAATGCAACAGCCAACAAAAATGGAACTTACGCAATAAAAAAACGTCTTGGAGACAAGTTTCCAGGCTATTGCTCTATGTGAAGCATTGTTGATGAAAACGCATTAAAATAAGTTCAATACATTCAAATAAAGGAATCTATGAATATTTTTGTAAACGAATTAAACTTTTTTCCGCAGTTATTGTCTTTCTACGTCAAAATCTAAAGAACACTAACGACTATAAAAGGGTTTAGAAATATAGTCGAAGAAAAAAATTAACTTATTTTAACAACATATTTTAGATCCCAGCAATAATAATCACTTTTTTTGCTGTTTTTTTAATTAGATTAATTGTCTTTGCTTTATTCTTACCTATTTATTTATTTATTTATTTGTGATAAAAGTAAAATCAATTCGTTTGTATTTCTATGGAGAAAATTGTCTATTCATTTCATGACAATTAATTTCCAATTTAACATTGTTGCAAATGTATTTCATAAAAATATTTTCAGAACACAGTTAAAAATTAGCCGTCAGCAATTCAAAAGTCCATTAAAATATTTTCAAAAAGGCATTCTGCCGTGTCTATCAAATTTGTGGATGCTTAACAAAACGCCGACGAGTATCTGGGTGGGTGGGGATTATGACCAACAATTTGGGAACCAACGTCTCAGAATTGTCTTTCTTTTCTTTTCTTTTTTTTCATTTCTTTTTTATTCTCTTCATTCACACTTCCAGCTTAAATTTTACACAGCTATTCGACATGAAATCGCGGTGAAAGAATCAAGAATATTTTCCTGCGTGCAAACTGGTCGAAGATAATCAAGGCTTGATTTTTATAGTTCTTTTTTGTTTTTTGTTTTTTTGTTTCCTGTATTTCTTAACTATCTTCCTTTTAAAATGAGTGATTTTATGTAAACTGTTTTACTTCAATGACATTGCAACATTCCATTAATGTCTAAAATTGAATTATTTTCCACAGACAAAAAATATTTCTTCTATAATTGAGTTGCTTAAAGAACTTGTCACTTTGTGTAGTACGCTGTGTCAAATCAAATTAATTTGAGGGAAGGGTTATGAAAATATTCTTTACAGAGAATCCAGTAAATTGTCGGTCAAAATTCCTTTTAATTTACTCTCAACATTTCCCAATATACTCTATTGATGAACTGCAGCTACAGAAAAGAAGAGAAAACAACACACTCTCCCAGCGTCAGTCATTATTATTGACAGTTGTACAATCTACGCGATCGCTTTACACGTCACACATCTTTGGATGACCATAAAGAGAGACGGGCTTACTGCGCAGCTGCTACCCCAAGATGCTTTAATGGCGTCTGACCAATCAAAGAAAAAGAAAAAAAAATCAGGAGGCTGGAATATATAAAAAAAAAGACGCAGTGTTGACAAAAGCGATCGCAAAAATTATACTGAGATATTGTACAGCATTTTATCTAGCTGAAAATATTTTTTTAAACATCACAAAAATACTACCTGAATTGAATCAACATTTTTGTTTTCTAAATGAGTACTGAAGGTATTCAAACGCCTGACATGTATCTGACTTTGATATCTCATATTGCTGTCATATCTGAACTGAAACTGCCATATCTGGGCCGGAGCTCCTATATCAGTGCTGGAACTGCCCAGTGTTCACTTGAAAGTTAAGTGAGGGCTGGGCAGAGTTCAAAAGCATCTACGCTGCTTTGTATGTGATGAATTATTTTCCACCCTACAACCCCTTTCCCACAGACGAAACGTCACGAGCCACTTCTCACTGACAACTGGGACTCACTATGTCACACGTACAAAGATAAATCAACCCCCGTTTCCTTCGTATTCCATTAGTAAAATGACTAAGAACTGCTGCATTTTGGAACCGACTCCCGATAGGAGGTTTTCCCAATCACTACAATGTAGACCTCTTCAAATCTATGGTTAATCGTTGTCTTTCCTGCATAACCCCGTGGAGTTCACTTTTTGACTTTTCTTACGCTTATACAACACTTCAGTAACCCTCCTGGGCCTTGTATTGGGTGAACATTAGTATGAAAAATGTAAAACGGTTCCCCCAAAAGATTGTTTGATTTATTTAAATATTCTTCTATAATTATAGCAATACCAGATGAAATATATTTAAAACATTAATGCAATAGCTTTATTGGCTATGATTAGACATGACACCCAGTTAAGTATTCCCAATATGGAAAACAAGAGACATGAGCACAGATCACATTACGTTTATTGAACGTAACTAAGGAAACTTAAGAATTAACGATATGTATACAAGATGATAAGTGAATATACTTATATTAAGGCTGCCTTTTGTTCATTTATTCCCTAACTAACTTTATTTTAACTTTTGATGCAAAACAATGATATTTAGTTACATTTTGAAACTGATAGTACGGTCTCTACAGTTTATACACACTGTCACATTGATGTCATGTCTTTGGGTCGGACCGGAAGTTTTTTCTTTCTTTTTGGATAACTCACGTGACAACTTTCTTGATGGGAAAACATTAGCTGCTGTTTATATTTTTATGTGCCTGCAGCTTTACAAGCCTTTGCATAAGCACTATATTTTAACGATCATCTTGAATTACCAGTTTCCGGGATGTTTTTGCTGCATATGGAGACAGCTTCAAAAGAATTTCAAGTCTAAGTGCCCTATTTGTCTGACTTTTATCATGATTCCATTTGTTTTGGGTTTTTTTATAGACTAAATAAATTTTTTTTAAATAATTTATAGATTCGTTTTTGTACTGTTGTTTTTATTTTTTGGATTTGACATTGCCATTCGTAAACATTACAAATAAAGCCAATTGTAATTTCAATAATTGCAGTTGTTTAAATAAATATATCATTTCTAAAGTATTAATGGGTTTCCTTCTAATCCGACATATGCTTATTACATCAAACGTTATTTCTTTAGATGATTCCCGTATTTCAGAAGACGCTCCGTTTTTTTAAAAGTGTTTATCTTGTCTACCGGCCTGCGCACACGAGAAAACTTAATAATGAGGACACATTTTCTTTGTATATTTTTAATTAATATATATATATATATATATATATATATATATATATATACACATATATATATATATACACATATATATATATATACACACACATATATATATATATATATATATATATATATATATATATATATATATATATATATATATACAGTCGGAATGGTGAAGGTAACATCAACCAGTCAAGTGACAAAACTTTTACTTGTAATAATTCTCTCTTTCTCTCTCTCTCCCTCTCTCTCTCTCTCATTATATATATATATATATATATATATATATATATATATATATATATATATATATATAGAGAGAGAGAGAGAGAGAGAGAGAGAGAGAGAGAGAGAGAGAGAGAGAATTAATACAAGTAAAAGTTTTGTCACTTGGCTGGTTGATGTTACCTTCAGCATTCCGACTCCAGAGTTTCGTAGATGGATCCTCCGAAAATCTCTCCTTCCACTCGTAAGGGGGTATGAGCAATTGACTGCCTATGCTTTTTTACTAAAATATATTGATTCCATGTTGATGTAAATTATATATATATATATATATATATATATATATATATATATATATATATATAATTTAAAGGTGTTTCCATCGACTTAGGTACATAAGTACACGATGCTCATGTGTACATAGGTACAGAATTCTCAGACGACCTCGGTCGTCTGCCGGAGTATTGTGTACTTATGTACACTTGAAGCTAAATAGTGGTCGGTCGATGGTAGCACCTTTTTTCTTAATAATATTTGCTCTACTATGAAGTGATGAGCCCTTTCTGTTTTCCCAATGTTAATTTTTCTACTCATTTATAGGTACTTGACTCTTTAATTAAATATACTCCCTGACTAGTTATTGCTGGAGGGTCCGTCTAGGAAACTCTGGAGTCGGATATTGAAAGTAACCCAGTCAGCTAAGTGACAAACTTTATATTTGTATTAATTCTCTCTCTATATATATATATATTTATAAAATGGTATAATTTTTTTAAATTACAGTTTTTAAAAATCTAATTTACTTTGGCTATAAGAAGCATAAAGAGTTTCATTGGCGACTAATTCTAATTGTTTGGAATATTATTTTCAGGTAAATGTATTCAAAATTAATAAGTTCACAACTTTCGCAAAAAATGGTATTAGAACCAAAAGCAAAGCACTCATTTGATTATGTCTGACATAATTGCAAGAATAGAACTATTTTTTTCTTTTCTAAAAGTGTCTCTACATTATTTGCATAGTCAATAATTTGTAGGGTTTTCACAACAATTTCTGTTTCCTTCAGAGACGCTCAACACAGCTTGGGTTTAATAAGATTAACGAGACATACACCATAGGTAGGTACAATTGTATTAATATATATATAATAATTTTTAAAATACCGTATTTTCCGGCTTACAAGACGCACATTTTTTTTCCTAAAAGAAAAACACCCTGAAAAATACGTGCGCGTCTTCCAAAACGAATGTAAGGCAACGCCTAGGCTCAAGTAGGCTTGGACGCTTACCTAATTGGCTTGACTGATAGGGACGTGGATTTGTATGTTGCACTCTAGTGACTAGAATGTTAGCTATCTAATTCAGCCTTGTATATAATGTAACCTCAGTACTTAAAGTATTTCCAAGACTATAAACCTTGCTAGGACCGAGCCACGAGCTTAAACATGCTCTGTTTACTGGCAGCGGCGGGATCCTTTTCTCCTCTTGACTAGTATGTCATTGCCATACAAACAAAATCGGACTAGTGATTAATACGTGGCGCCAGTATGTGAGGGACGTATGGTGAACGTATTGTATGAGAATGACATTTTTTTTTTTAGAAATTTCTTTCCAATATTAGGGTGTCTTCCAAGTAATTCATCCTTTATTCATAATTCATTCATTAATTTTGTCGATGTTTATTTTTTAAAATAAAAAACGTCGGATTTTAAATTGGAAACCCTAAAATATTGGCGTATTTTTCCGACCTTTTCTAATGCTAACAATTGCATACGTTTTAATTTATAAACATCTTCACTTACTTGAGTCGCACATGCTGTTAAAAAATAACATGTGCGACTCAAACGTTTCTATTATTTCATATTTATCTGTCTTAAGTAATTTGTGTATCTTCTTTTTTAATTAATCAACTAAATCATTAAAAAAATCTCTAAAACAAACTTGAATGTGTTATTTTTAATTTTAACAATATAAATTAAAATGTTTATTTAAAATAAAAAATATACACAGTAAATTAAAGAGAGGGTTAGAAGGGGGTGAGAAAGACAGAGAGTATTAGGTATATCTCAAACCTAGGTTTAGAACTAAGGTTAGCTATTTATGTCATTTTAGGCCGCAAATATTAATCAATACAGCAAGAACACGGAACACAAATAAAAGTTTAAAGGAATATTATTCATTTATACAAATACTATTTGAAAAAATAGTTCTTGTTGCAAACAAATTGTTTTGTTTGCGGCTATATATTATATAGTGAAACAATAACTGAAGTCGTTGGTGTTGTAGTAGAATGATTTAGGTACTCATATTAATTAGTATGGCTCTCATGTCATAACTGCTGGTATTGAAGCAGAGACGATTTTAACATCCTGTCCCTTGCAGATCTCAGCAGAAAAAGAAGGAAAGGAGCAGAAGGGAATACCGTTCTTTGATAATTGGCGCCAACATATTCTGGCTAGTGATTGTTTGGTTTGAAAAGGTGTATTGACCAAGCAAATACACTATACGCAATCTCTATAGAGTGCAGTTGACCAAGAAAGATAACTCACTTACCTAATATATATATATGTGTGTGTGTGTGTGTGTGTGTGTGTGTGTGTGTGTGTGTGCAGGTATGCAGAAAAATAGGAAAGAACACGTTAGGTAAATAATCCGGAGTTCCTTAGTATTTTTGCTTTTATTTTTAAAAAGACAGTGCTCCATACAGAAGTAGAGCTTATATTATATATATATATATATATTCTTATATATTCAGTATATTTTAGGTCCCACCAACTTGGATACTTTTTTCGCAATGAAAAGAAAAAATCGATATCTCCTGTTTTAAAATGTCTGCCAAAAATCAAGGAATTATCCGATTCAAACGAAATTTTCAGAACTTATTAATTCATGAATATTCTACTGAATATTTTATTTTACTATAAACAAAAAAAGAACTTGAGAAAATATTGGAATGTATGTTTCTCATCCCCCACCTTTTCAATATCGCGTGTATACTTTTTTTTTTAATTTGGGGAAATGTTCGTCCAGATTTTTTACAACTATATAAAAAGGAACCTTGAGGATATTACTTCAGTAAAAAATAATTATGCAATAACGAATGTGAACACACGGAAAATTTGGCCTGTTTCTTGCCAAAAGCTATTCAATAAAACGCAAAAATACATTTTTGAGTAGGTACCTCTACTAATTCGGTATACGTAAAGTTTAAAATGATTTTTTTTTTTAATGAAAAAGCTTTTTTGAAGCTTTAATTTTAGACTTAATCGAAAACTAAAGGATTTAACATAAAGTATTTCCAGTAAGCAAAATACTCTGTGGTATATTTCAAACAGAAATTATATTGATTGAATTTTTTTTTCAATAAAATCGATCAAAAGGAGCATTTTTGACACATTTGTAAACAAAAGTTAATTCTCGGTTTTAAAACGCTTGCAATAATAAAATATATATATTTCTAAATTTTCTATATTTCTTATTTGAGGAAAATTGCTTTTTTATTTTTCGATTCAGAACAGATTTTCGGTAAGACGGGCGCCGATTTTGCAAAAAAAAAAAAAAAAATTAAGTTAACGTTGAATTTCTCAAGTTTTCATAAATTTAAGTGGCTAAAATAACGTAAAAATATTTTACCAAGATTTTCTAATAAAAAAATTTCAAACATAATTTCATTCATTTGTAAATATGTTCTGAAAATTTCATTAAAATCCGACAATTATTTCATTTTTGCAAGAATTTCCAAAGTAAGATGTATGTCACCGTAAAAAATGTCTAAAATATGCTATGCTAAAAGTTAGCACAACCGCTGACGCAAGAAAAACGGGTTTTTAATCAAAATGTTCTAATAAGGAGTAAAAAATTAATTAAATAATCAAAAATTCTTTGAACCCACCTCTTGATAATAACATAACGAATTTGACGATAAAACTGTTTTCTTTACGTTTGAAGCATGTTTTCATCACGATATGCTGATTTTTACCGTTTTCGTGGGGGTACCTATTTTTGAGAATTGGTGCTTGCATAATTTAATAAAACACATTATTTTCTTTCAGATTCGACAGAAAAAAAATCTACATAATATTTACTTTTTTAAAAATTTTTCAGTGCAATTTTGAAATTAATCCCGTTGCAGATCACCACAAAAATTCATTTTATTAATTAAATTCATATTTGAAGATTTTAAAAGTATAAAGTTTAATGTCATTTTATTTTATTTTTAACTTTTAGCAACTGTTTTAGGATGGATATACAGGCTGCGATGGGTAAATTGTCGCTTTTAATTTCTCGCATGCGCGTTGTTTGTTTTTATTGTCGACTGTGCAGTATAGTAAGGTCAGTTGGTCACCGTCTGTGAGAAAAAGAGCAACATGATGCAATTCACTCCGTCAGAAATTTGGAAACAGCATGCTGTACTGTTTGGTATTCGCACCGTAAGTTCCAATACGAACATTTCAGAGTGTTTGGGTGTCAATCTGAGAACAGCGCAGAGGATTCGGAAAGAGTTAGATGAGTCTAATTGTGATTATGAAGGTATGGCAGCTCGAAAAACTTGTTCTGATCGTTCTGATAAGAAAAGAACTCGCGAATTTTTCCTGAGGGCCTCAGACTCAACACGGAGGCCTACATCAAGTGCCTTGAGGAGGTAGTGTTGCCCTAGGTCAAGAGGACGGCTGCTGAAAGACACTATGTCTGGCATCAGGACTCTGCACTATGCCACACAAGCAGAAGGATTCAGTCATGGCTGTCGAACAATTTCTGCAACCACATCGCCCATTACATCTAACCGCCTAATACCCCGGACTGCAACTCCCTAGATTATTATGTGCGCAGTGTGGCGCAGTTGTTCGAGAGACCAACAAAACTCCTTGTAAAACCAAAGATGAACTGAAAGCAAGGATTATGGTAGCATTCACCAACTTAAACAAGGAGACCGTCCAAAAGAGTTTCAAGAAACTCTGAAGTCGTCTAGAGGCCGTGGTTGAAGCCAATGGCGATTTTATTGAATAAATATATACTCTTTACCATTTCAAGATATGTTTGTTTAATTTTGGTAAATATATCGGTTAAAATGGCATGTCAATGTTATTTTTATGTGTGCGCAATTTAGACGACAATTTATCCATCCCACCTTGTACAAAAAGGAAATCATTCTGATATGTCACGTTCACTGAAGAGTATTATGATATAAATTTAATTTCATACTCCCCGTTCAGACAGAATAAAAAATAAAATTATTCATTATACATAAGATTAAAGAAAATTTAGTTTTAAACATAAATAACACATTCTTGATTATCGCACTTCCGTACTTCTTTAAGTTTTATTTTTAATTTTTTCCGCTCTTTTTCGGATGTGGGAGATTGACTATATTTCTATCTTGTCATTTGACCGCACAGGCTTACGTGCGTAAATAAACGTTATTTTCATTCTGTTTTAACAACAAAAAAAAGGTAAGCATTACTTTTAGAAAATCCACTTAATTAATCCTTAAATTTACTAGACTTCGAAACACATCTCTAGGACAAATATTGGATTTTAAATTTGTTTTTTGTATTTTTCGTATACAATGGCGGCTCGATGAATGACAGAAGAAAGAATCAATGCTTTAAAAATGTCTAAAACGTTTGTTTATACAGTGGAACCTTGGTTGACAAAATCGTTCCTGAAGCCCATTCGTAACCTGAAATGTTTGTAAATCGAAACTATTTTTCCAATAGGAATCAATATAAAATGGACTAATCCGTTCCTGTCCAAAAAATGATTGCTTATTTAAACTTTTACAACGGTACTTTGTGCATAAGTTTATGCACAAAACTAATGAAAATGATATAATACACAAAACTAATGAAAATCATTAAATCTAAGAAAAGATAGATAAACACATTAAATTAATAGATAAAACGAACACTTTAATTTTACCGTACCTGTAAGTCGGACAAGTTGATGGCGCAAGTGGAAGTGGAAGGAAAGAGATGTTATTGTTTGGAAAGGGGAAGGAAAGACATGATCGTCTCTTTATTTATAAGAATAGTACAGATCGTTGATTTTGCCATACTAAACCGAATAGGAAGAGACAATATCATCAACAACTGTTTTTCTCTCAAGTTTTCTTTTTCCTTTACCAGTATCACTGCTAGCTTTCTTTGGAGCTATAATTAAGGTTATAGTACAATAAAATTGGAAAAGATAAACACATCACAACACACGAATGTATACAACACGGCGGTAGACTCAGAAATGATTCCGTTCGGGTTAACTCGGTTCGGCTCGATTCTGCAATGTTGTTCGAGAACCGAAATTTTGTTCGATAACCGAGGTATTTTCATCTCGAATTTTCTGTTCGAAAACCGATTTGTTCGACATGTGGGACGTTCGAGAACCGAGGTTCTCCTGTATGCAGAAATTCAAATGTTACTTTTATTTCGGATTAGCTTTAGACTATTATCTATCAAAAAGAACTGAAATTTAAGTTTAAAGAAGGCATTTAAATTATCGAAAATGTGTTTTTCGTTTTTCGTTTTTTTAGGAAGTCCGTGGCGGTAGCTAGTATGTTTTTAGGAAGTCCGTGGCGGTAGCTAGTATGTTTCAAGGCTAGGTTATCCGAGTATCCTTGATATGAAGAAAGCCTTTAAAATGGTCTTTTTAAGGAGTTCCCGAGTTAAAAGTTGCGCTCTTCAAAAGAATATGTTGCCTTTGGTCTAATTCCAATTTTCTTGTGTACGTTGTGCTTGCAGTAGAAATTCATTGTAAAACGATCTCCAATGGTGGAACCAAAACAAACGATGGACAGTCACGTGACCTCCAGACCCCCCCCCCCCCAAAATGCAACCGTTCGTAGGAGAATTTTTCATTCGTAAAATAATCCCGCATTACTTTAATTTGTGTACTTACGATGTGTTAAATTGAAGAAAGATCGATTTCGGTCGAATATTGCACAAGTTAAAAGTGGTGCTCTGTTTGCATAATTTATTAATTTCAAAAGTTCATTTGCAGTTCAGTGGCGAATTTGTCCCTCACCAAATCGTTCGGTCATGAAAGATGATTTAACTCCTGCCTTTATCTACGATGACCCCCCTTCCAATTCCTCTCTACGTCCCTCCCCACACTCTTCCACCTTCTGTTTTACTCTCTGTCCCTCTCTCTTTCTGATTGCCTCTCGACCAGGTGTGACAAGCGGATTTGTATATAGATGTTGCCATTAAAATAAACTTTAGACAGACAGACACTCCGGTAATATTTACAATTTTTGTTTTTTTCATGGGAAGTTTTCATTTCATTTGCATTTTTTAAAATTTCCCATTTTCAGTTAAAACCACACATGGTTTATACAAGTTTAAATATACAAGATATAACTTTTGTGGACATTTGTGTTAAGGAAAACTGAACACAGGCATACTGAGAAGAGTGGTTTCGTTTTCATGAAACAAGAAATGATCAGAATGATATCACACTAGCGAGCAATAAAAATACAGATGGATGTATATACACCTATGTTTCATTGACTACGCAAAACATTTTATGAAGTTAGACATCTCATAAACATTACTAAAATCGCATGTCTTGAAGTGATACATCTCATAAAAGAAGAAGATAAAGAAGAAAGCTAATTAAAATAGTTATATATATATATATATATATATATATATATATATATATATATATATGCGCGCGCGTGTGTGCGTGTGTGTGTGTGTGTGTGTGTGTGCGTGTGTGTGTGTGTGAAAAATTTCTCAGAGTTAACCTGTAGAAAAAGACTATTTATAAATGTAAAAGACAATAGGAAAACTGTAATATTAGCCGACGTGTTTCGTCCAATGTGGACTTTTTCAAGGCAAAAACGAAATGAATTTATTAAAACAAAGTAACTATTAATAACAAAACAAAATATTCTTAGCAACTGGAAGAATTTAGAAAACGCTATTATATTCATATTGTCAACTGAAAATTACGTCAAGTACTATCACATGCGGAAATATTGTTTTCATTGTTGTGTTGATGGATTCAACCATTTTCTTTTGATTTCTTGATGCAGTTGTGTACGTTTGTTTGGGAGAGTAGTAATTCTGCTAGGAAAGGTGAAATAGGGAAAAGGCCTGGGTTTTAATATATATATTAAAAGCATAGTAATAATAATTAAAAGTTGTTCAACCAATTCTAGTTGTCTTAAAAGAAAATGGTGTTGTCTGTAGTCGTAAGAGGTTTCAATTGTGTGACTAAAAGTGCAGACGTACAGTGGCATAAATCACAATGTTTCACACGAAACAGCACAACGATCTTTGCTTCGTAAGATGCTATGTTGGTGCGCATGGGGAGATAAACTAACTATGCTAACCAATATCCATCACGGAAAGTGTCTTAAATGGGCACGAGAGAGTTAAAATTAGATGTTGTATCAATAGAAGAAAGGTTACCTCGTTCGATATGCTTCGTTTTATCTTGATAAGGTGGCGGGCAGGAGACATGTGCATCATTATCCCGAAGAAGCCATACATCAGGGTAGACTGGGAGAAAACAACAAACCACTCAAGAAAAGATGATGGCTTGAGTAAATTTCTACACATGGGCAGCTTTGGGATCGGTCTATTATATGGAAAGTATTTTGTTGGGTATCACCCATCTAAGCATTAATGAAAACAAGGTACACCCTTCAAGAAGACTTTACTGTTTTCGATTGGCCACCAAACTCCACACAAGTCAACGTGTACATTGGACCTAATATGTGGTGGACAAAACCTGTTAGTTTTTTTGTGTACCTGGTATGTACTAGTGGATATTTATTTTGTAGATGATACAAAATTGTGGCACAAGGCCGAAGGGGAAGTGGGGAAAAGGTGGTCTTTCACTAGCCATCCTATTCCTAGATAACCACAATCATGACCCATTCATTCATTACAATTACACATTCACCACAAGAACTCATCCATCACCTATCACTCCAGCAGACACCACAATACCTCATGTACCCAAGGGACCTACGAAACACCCCATGAATTAAAAATTCCAATGTCTATATAATATACATAAAAATTCAATGAAATCATGAAATGATGTGGAGGGGAAATGAACCCAAACGGAAAGCAAAATTGTCAAACGAAACAAAACGACAACAAAACAATGTTAGTAGGACCCGTCCACCCCTCAAAATAATAAGAGTGGCCGTTGTATTCTGTCAAGACACAATCAAGAAGCACACTCACTAATGGAATGTGGAGGGAAAAATAAAAGACGGAGTGGGGATATCAAAAGCTGACTTTGCCGAGATGAAAAAGTGGGGACAAAAACAAACGGGGGAGATTGGGAATCTCGACATAAATCATAACAGAAGAAAAGCCGGGAAACAGGCCAGGAACAACACTTATTCACATTAACTAGGAACACAAAATAGTGACAAAGTTAACCAGGATTGGGGTCCATAGGAAACCGCCCCGTTGCACTAAGGGGACTTAAAACATAAAATCAAGGCTAGCCCCGTCCACACGAACCAGGCTCGCCACAATTACCCACCTTTCGCTGAAATCTATCAAAATCAGACGCTTTCGAGCAGATCTGATTTTCACCTTAAGCTGATGCTTAAAGAACAAAATCAGAAGCCTGCCTAGCTATGGCTATCTCTAGGGAATCCCCTCCAGCCACCGCCCGGGACAGACTATCCTCTAAAGTCTTCACCTTTTCAGCCATATCTAGGGCGAGTCGTTGGCTATATTAAGTGGTGAAGACCCTAATCCTATTCTAATCTAGTTAGCTGTTGCTGAAAGTCCCGCCTGTCCAGTAAGGACAGATTGAACTTCCAGTGTCCAGCCATTCTAGGCCTAGTACCTAACACCATCCAGGCACAGACGAGTCTGTGATCTGAATAGTCTACCCGGTGGAACGTGGGACAATCTAGTAAATCTAGATCGACTCTTCTCACTAACATTCTGTCCAGGTAGCTGGCTACCTGGGGAGACGGCCAACTAAAGGCCCACGTCCACATCTCCACCCTCGGATGATCGAACAGCTATCTATCGACGAGACCAAAATCGTCGATCAGATCAACCAGGCTACGATCGCCCGATGCCTTCCCGCTAGCTCCCCGCCCCCTATCTATGCTCGGGTCCAGGACGGCATTCCAGTCCTCCATTAAGACTAAGCGCGAAGAATCGACCAGGAACGGCCCTAACTGACAGAAAAAGTCGACGCGCTCCCTCTAGTCATTGGGCGCATACACCGCAACGACCCGAAACGTACCACTACTCAGGGCAATATCAGCCATGATCAACCTGGCCCCCGCGCCCACATGGCCTTCCCTCGCATCTAGGGAACGTTTAACCAACAAGGAAACACCTCTGGCCTGCTGGTCCCCATATGCTGAATAGACAACAAAGTCGCTAGACAGCACACGAGCATAAGTCTTGCAAACAAAGTGTGTCTCCTGGATCGCACCCACATCCACACCGAAGGACCTGAAATCACAAAGCAGGCGGTCAGCCTTACCCTGATCTCTCAGGCGCCTCAAATTCAAACTGGCTAGCTGAATAGACATATTTTAAGCCTAATTCCCTTCAACACAGACTGGCCGGAAATCTACGGGTGACAAGAGCCCGACGGATTGTCCCAGACTTCCCGTACCAACATCGGACGTAATTCGTCCTTCCGTGACAATACCGCCAACGTCTGTGGGGAACGTTAATTTAATCACCCTATATAGCGAGGGATGGAGAAGAACTGGGGCCCTCCCTGCACAATATTGTGACAGTTTCTTTAGATCTGGAGTTTCTGTTTGCACCATCTGCAGTTTTGGGAAGGCATCCTTTGCTTCGTCCAAATAATCCCAAACTTTAAGGTTTCCCCCGGTATTCCTAATTAATGTAATAACACCGGGGGCGCCAGGAAAGTTCCTTGGGGCTCTGTTGACTTGCCATCCACAGAGGTACACTTAAAAAGAGGGCTAAAGAGGGCCTTCCTCCGAGAGGAAAGGTCCCTCTCAAGACGCTGCCTGTCCACAACACAAATTTTCTCCCCCCTCGGAAAATGTCTCTTTTTTTAACTTTTGGATTGGTTGGGGGAGGGAGA
Organism: Acanthosepion esculentum; assembly: GCA_964036315.1. Lineage (NCBI taxonomy): Eukaryota > Metazoa > Mollusca > Cephalopoda > Sepiida > Sepiidae > Acanthosepion > Acanthosepion esculentum. The sequence continues at coordinate 78,232,636 of OZ038480.1, forward strand.
CGGGGGAGACGGAGCCCTAATCGGGGAAGAGTGAAGACTTCTCGTCTGACCTTCTTTAAGGTCCTTATTCTCTCTTTCAGGTGAAACTGGCGCGGACTGCACTGCCTTACACCGGCCTGCTCTCCTTTCCTTTTTGGAAGTGTATGTCAAGTCCTCTTCTTCCTCTTCGTCCTCACCCCTTCCTCTTTTTAGGGATGAAGAACGAGGTGGAGACGCCACCTCCACCTCCATACCTAGATCCAGCTGTGTCAAAACCTCTACTTGATCCGGTTGGACCCCTTCTTCTTCATCAGCGTGTTGTTGTTGTTGTTGTTGCACCGCCGGTTGCCGTTGCTGCTCTCGCTGCCGATCACGTTGTTGATCGCGCAACTTTTGACGTTGCTCCTGCTGCAGCTGTTGCTGCTTCAACTGCTTGGCAGCTCCCTTATCCGACTTCTGTTTGGCGGATCCCCTTTTCTGGGACCACCTGATGCTTGTCAGCGTCCTGCTGCTGTTGGGTATCAGTCTTCTCCGGGACGTCCTGCTGTTGCTTGGTAGTGTCCTGCACTTCTTGCTGTTTGGAAGTGACCTGCTGGGGAGGTGAAGATGACACCTTGGCCCTCCTCTTAACTACCAGCATCCAGAGGTCTTTTGGGGTACTTCCTCCCTGGGCAGCTCTGCTGTTGATTGCTTTGCCTTTGGCACAGGCTTCTTGGTCGGGCATGCCTTGGCCAGGTGTCCAGCCACACCGCATACCCAACAGAAGGGCCGGCGACCCTCGACCACAACATAAATGCTGCGGTCGCCACAGGTAATTTTGTTGGGTACATCCTTGAAGGATTGTCTGTTTAAGGTCACCATGACCTCAAAATCCCCGGTGACAATCCCCGCTTTGCTTTTTATGGCAGTCACCTCCTCCACAGGCCCGTAATCCGTAAAGAAGGCTCCCACGTGGCCTTCAGTGATGTACATGGGTACGTCATGCAAGATGATGCGGATTTTCCGAGTACCCATGTACTCAGTCTGCAGCCTCATTGTCTTCGTGGTGAGAGTGCATCTGGCCAGCGCCCTTGAAGCTTCCTCGGTTGCCAGCAAAATATCCCAGCAAGCGTTGGATCTGCGTGCCAAAACTTTGGCACCAATGTTTAAAGCCTTTATGGCTTCTTCCATAGGTTCCCTGTTGACAGGTATAAATTTCCGGGTCTTAATATCGACCATCAACAGGGAAATAGTCCTGGTTTCCACAGTCTTCAGGACTGAAGGCATTGGTAGGAGTTCATCTTTCTTGATGAAATCTTTGTATTCCTGGCGTACTTTTAGGTAATAGTCCGACCTTTTTTGGGGGCCTTTCCTGCACCCAAGCAGAAGGTGCAGTTGATGTGGTGGCCAATGGCTCTTTTTCTTGGGTCATTTCCGCCATAGCGAGAGGGTATTCCCACACAACGCAAGAAATCAAATAAAGTTCGACTGTACAACAAATATACACACAGAAAGACAAATGTCAGACTTACTTTTTCCAGAAGAGCAATAACACACAACGTGTACTGGCGTACAAGTACCAAAACGTAGGGAACAAAAGACCCTGGTATATACTAGTGAGCCAACCAAAATGAGCTGACTCATTTTATAGTACACCAATAGAAGGTTAACCAATCAGAAGACTTGAAATATTCAATCCGATATGGAAGACCTTAAGAATTATTGAACAGCTGCTACTAGATATTGGTGTTGTTTCATTGAACAAATTACTTACATTGGATTCTACATTCAGACTACGGTGAACATGTATAACAAAACCCACTAACGCAATAGCTATTACTTAACACCGATTATGCTCAATCACCTCTTTCTGTGTGGCGGTTGCTGGCTTGCCAAAATTTGTCGAGCGTTATGTACCCACTGGAGTCCGGATTCTATAGAGCTAGGTCCGCTGCTCGGGGCCATGATGGGCAAGGACATCGCGTTCTGCAGCAGGAATTTCAGGACCTTTTTGCAGGTGTGGGCTATGCACCAGTATTTCCGATGGGAACACATCCCTTATTGGCGGAAGCTTGGTAACGTGAGTCAACACAAATGCTGACGATTAAAAGCTACTAACTCCCATTACAAACAATATGAACATCTGGAGTATCATTCATATGAAGAGGTGCTGAAAAATTATCGGCTCAGCTTAGAAAGGAATAAATGACAACCATGAAACATACGTTATTCTATATATTCTACACCGCAACACTTGACTCTTTGTTTCTTGAACTCTTCAAAAAAAATTCTGATGTTTGATCATTTAAATACTGCTCTGGTGCTGTTCAATCTCCTAATTATTTTCATTCACACTCTTCTTTTAAGATTTCGAAATAGGAAATAGTACGAGAAAACAAGATCTTATCAGTCCCAAAGCCTCAAATTTAGTTACTTCAAAAGAAAAGCGATACTCAAGGGGTAACACCATATCCTCACCCACTGGACCCACGCACTCCCCAAGAGTCCGGTATGGTCCAGTATTACAGGTTAAACACAAGTCTCCGGTTCCCAATGTCAATTCGAAGCCACCCTCCAGCCACACTGTGATTGTTTTGATCCAGGAGGGTGGTCATCAGATCGTAGAAATCCGGAAGCTCTCCGTTGGTCCACCTGCGAGTTTGTCGGGTGAGAATAGGGTTAACAGAAAAAAATATAACCAAGTCGATTCGATTTTAAAAGGACAAAAGTTTATATATATATATATATATATATATATATATATATATATATATATATATATATATAAAGCAAAACACACACACACAAAATTCTTGTTGCACAAGGTTGAATGTTTCTTGTATGTGAACAATAACCAAACAAAACACAAATACTTCGAATAATTTCGGTAAAGGAGAGATGTGGCTTCGTTTTAACCCTTTTTGGTCTCTTCTTAGCGCAACTACTACAACCTTCGATGCTCCCGTTCTTAGTAGTCGTAATAGTAGTAGTAGTAGTAGTAGCAGGAGTAACTATACTTACATTTAAGCGGCGGTATTTCACTTCTTTTCCCTCAACTTCAGCAACACTTAGCGGACGGTTCCTTTTCAATACCTGACGTCTCTTCACTCAGTTCGATTGCATTCGAAGACAGACGAACCCAAAACTCGGCTTTCTCCGGTTGTCTCGTCTTTTTATTAAGAGACCCGGCCTACATGTCCCAGACTGATGACGTATCTGTTTTTCTAGTGCGAACTGACATAATACCAAAGTACAAGTTCACTTCTCCGAGAATAAACAATTTACTTTTTCATCGATTGGTTTCCAAGGTTCACAACAAAACGCTATTGTCTGTCACCTCGCTATTAATCATTCTACCGCTTTTTGTAAACTACAGAGATTCTTGTTTAAAGATAAATTCTAGATCAAAACATCCTTAATTTTAACTTCGATTCTTGTAGTGTCAAAATCCATTTCTTTTTTTAAAGTTCCAGATTATTATTATTCCAGTAATTTTCTATTACTAATCTGATATCCGTTGTACACTTACAAAAAGATTGTATTTCGTGTTCTAAATTAACTTTCTGTAACATTTACATTTCAAAGTCTTGACAGCATTCTAGCATCTTGGTTATTCAAAAACGCCTCTCTTTCAATTGCTGTTTTCTAGTGTATATCCTCCTTTATTATCATTATTATTATTTCAGGGGTGACATTACACCTGACACAAAGGTTTAAAATGCATTTTTTTTAAATCTTTTTTTGAATCTTTTATTTTAGTTTTCATTTCAAGCAAATACATTAAATTTCCTATCTAAAATAAACAAAATACATTACTGTATTTCAAATTGAATTGGAATGAGTTTTTATTATCAGTAAAAACGCTAAAATCATTCGTCAAATTTGTCAACAAAACGTAATATTCTTTATTTAAAAATCTTTCAAAAATAAAAACTACTTCTCTGAAACTTTATTTGAGGAAGATTAACTGATTTAAAGTTTAATTAATCTGATTTGGAACAAATATCACTTACTTTTAGTTTTAAATATCACAGAAAAACATTTTAACACTGAGGTAGGTGTTATTTTGAGGTGTTGACAATTTTATCGATAGACTTATGTTTGGCAGTTGTTGTAAGGCGGTGTAAATGTAACAATTACATGACGAATATAACGTGAAAGTCTTTTTATATCATTTTTAACTACATAGTAATCTTCAAAATTTAAGAAAATATTCTAAGTAATCTAATGATTTATAGAATTTTATGTACTTTGACTTTATGGTCTAACTTACAAAGATTCTTGTTGAAGACAATTTAGGAAATTACCAAGAAATTTTAACATTACTATAGTTACCGTTTTATTATTCTGATAATGTCGGTATTTACAAAAATCAACACATAAAATAAATTCAAAATTTTGGGGGTTGTTGAATTGTAGTGAGCTTTTCCATTTATGATTAGTAAATATAATTTTTACTTAATAACAATATTACCAAATCGCTACAAATTAATACAGAATTTTAAAAGATTTAAAAGTTTATAAATAATTCTAATTATTTTTTTTTAAATGAAAAGATTTCTTGTAAAAATTCAATATTCCTTGAATTTTTTTCTTAATACAATAGTGTCCATAATATATTTTATACATAAAAACAATTAAAAGCTTTTCTAATTAAATAATGTCTTAGTTTTATTGCATTTTTATTTGACAATTCAGAGCAGATTTTCTGTAACTCTTGGGCCTGTTTGACCAAAAATAATTTCATGATTTAAATTCTCTGAGGACTTATAACTAATATAAACATTACCCGCTACGAAAAAGAATTAATCAAATGTTCAAAAAATTAAATAATTGGCGGTTAAAAGATTTTTAAAATATATTTTTACAAAGTTTTTCTTAAAAAGCAACGTTTCAAAAATAATTTCATTCATTTGTGAATAAATTCTGAAAGTTTCATTAAAACCCGACAATTATCTGTATTTTGCAAGAATTTCGAAATCAATGTGTTTTGCAACGTAAAAAGAAGCTAAAATGACGCACGAAAAACAAAAACAAAAATTAATCAAAATTTCAAAGATTCTAAAAAGGACCAAAAAATATAATTTAATAATCAAAAAATATTTTGGTCATTCCTCTTAATAATAACATCATGGTTTTGACGATAACAATTTGTTATTAAGTTTGGAGCATTTTTTCGTTAGATATAATCATTTTTTGCGAATCTTTGGTGGTACCTATTCAAATTCTTCAAAAGTGTCCATATTGTCAGGTCTCTGAGCAGGTGCATTGTTCTACAAAAAAAGACAACTTTCTGTGTCCTCTTTCTCTTTTTTTCCAAATCTACCCTCACTTCAATAATCATAAAAGTTACAATATTTTAATCAATTATTTGAACCTTCCGAAGTCATAAGAATACCTTCCTTGACACAAAAAAGCAAACCGTAGCGTTGTTTTCAGTTTCTCCTGCAGTGGAAAACGCAAGTGGCGCCTCTATATGAACTTTTGTTTGGTATCCGGTTCATAGTAGCGTAACCACATTTCAACAATAATGACAAGTCCTTCCTAAAACATGACTATATTTCTGAAAATTCAACAAAATCAACTTGGCGGTGTCCACACAATATAGATTCTGGTTTGCGTTCAGAAATTTTAGCACCCACTTCACTGACAGCCCGGCTGCTCATGAATTATAAATTCGATACATTACTCTTGTTCCTCACCATCACATATTAGCAATGGCGAATCTACTATGAAACAAACGAAACGTCAGTGTTTATTATTCAAATCAGGCTATTTTCGTGATAAACTAAAAGGCATTGCCGGCTTACGGCCATATCACATTGAAACACCAGTTCTCGTACCATCACCGAACTTAAGCAATGTCGATCCTGGTCAGTACCTGGATGGATGACCGCTTGATAATATCAGGTGCTGTAAGCTTGAGTGTGCAGATGGTGTAATGGATAACGGCTCAGAAAATAGGAGTAGATAAATTCGCCTATCGTCCGGTTCAAACACCTCCCCGGTCTTATGAACAGGAGTAGAGGTTCACCCCTTGTTTCCTGTTGAGGATTGGGTTTCCGGTTCCCTCTAAAGTATTTTCCTTCTCTTTCACTTCCAATGCCCTCTTGCGACTTAATGGCATTATCATCTGGTTTGTGATGGTACCTTTTACGCTGTAACTGTCTATCTCGAGTATCTCTTGGGCCTTGTACAAGGTGAACAAAACTGTAAAATAAAAAATTAAATTTAAAAAGCAGAGAGCTGAGTTCCAATTCCAGTTGGGTTCGTTATATTCGCAAATAGACATAGAAAGGCATGAATCCATCTCTTCTCCCTCTTCACCCCCGCGTTAATTAGTAAAAAATCGTTATTATCTCCAGAAAATTCAATCTAAAAGTATTTTCTGGCTTTAAATAACTTGAAAAAGGTAGATAAACCGTAAAAAAACAAATCAAATCAATTAAAAGGAATTGACACGTGAGACAGCACATTACAGAAATTTTAATCAAAATTTGGTTGAATGTCGACCTCTGTGTGTGTGTGTGTGTGTGTGTGTGTGTGTGTGTGTGTGTGTGTGTGTGTTAGGTTACGAAATGCGGAGGGGGCCTCACAACAGGCCGATGTGTAACTACTGAGTTGAAAAGAATTTCACCTAAACGCTTAGCCTTCTGTGAAAAATGATTTTATGTTCAAACAGCGCGCAATGGCATGCATTTCCGATTTCTCTACCTGCACGCAAACAAGTACCAAGATGTGGCCTGCCTTATGGCTGAAGTTGTTAGATATTTGTCAGATGTTGGTGTTCAACCCCAGGTAAAATCTCGGCTATAAAAGACGCCAGATTTTGCCGTCACGCAACCATCCTACCACTTGTTTTGTAAGTTTCGTAAATATCAAGAACGGTGCATGAAGAAAATCACGTAAACAGTTGCAAAGATATTTAGTGAATGAAAACCTATTCACGACATACAGGTATTCAAGACTTAGCGCGACTCTCACTCCAAATGTAAAAATTGTTTTAGGTTTGTTTTGAGTCTTTATAACGTTTTCGATTCTCAATCTATCAATGGGCACATATCGCTTTAACAAAAATACTATTTTTTAAGTGCTTTGTCCCTTCAGGGCGTATGGTTCTCTATAGATTCATTTACATTAATCTGTAGTTTGTATGAATTCTTCAGAATGAAGGTGGAGTGGTTTCCTGTTTTCTTCTCCAATATATATATATATGTGTGTGTGTGTGTGTGTGTGTGTGTGTGTGTGTACATATATAGTCATCCACAGACAGACTGTTTCGCTGTGTCACAGCTCCTCAGTGTGGTTAGACGTCCGATTGCTTCAAGCCGGGATCGAAACCCGGTATAAGTTCGATCTCTTACCTCTAGGCCATCGTCGCACTGCAGGGAAGGATGGGAATTTTAATGTCTTTATACGAGACACGCCAGCAGCTCATAGAACACACTTCAATTTTACTTGAAGAGTAATGTTTATATTAAAGAAAACCCAAAACCAACGGACAACTGGCGAAAAAATAAAACTCTAATCCGGATACAGATTCGAATAAAAACCACAATAGTGAAAAAAGAAAGAGAAAATAGGCCTGGGTTACCTGGACCGAGCAAAAACACTGAACAACATTAAATGCTATGAAAGGATGACTTTAGTCGTAACTCGAATTTCACCTCACCCGATCTTCAGATAACTTGAGGCAGTTAAGTCGTCCGAAGATCACGTGAAACTCGAGTTACGACAACCACCCTATATATATATATATATATATATATATATATATATATATATATATATATATATATATATATATATATATTATCCTGCACCATTTGCAAATAGTGCAGGGTAATATGTATATTAATTAATATATATACTTTATAGCTCTGTTATATAGATACCTCCATGAGATCGCTAAAAAAAGAGCATAGCATGCTGAAAAAGACGCCAAACTAGACAAAAACAAAATTTTATCGTTTAAATTCTTATGTTATTATTACGAGGAAAGACCATTGTTTTTTTTAATTATTTTTTTAAAATTTTCTTTCTTTTTAGAACATTCTAAATTTTGATTAAAAAAACCTTGTTTCTCATTGTATCACCGGAACTAGTAAAATAACATATACAATTTTTAGCACGTTTTTTTTTCTTTCTTTTTTTCTGTATGACACACATTAATTTGGAAAATCTTGCAAAAATATAAATAATTGTCGTATGTTAATGAAACTAAAAAGAAAGAAAATTTTTTAAAAATAATTAAAAAAAACAATGGTCTTTCCTCGTAATAATAACATAAGAATTTAAACGATAAAATTTTGTTTTCGTCAAGTTTGGCGTCTTTTTCATCATGCTATGCTCTTTTTTAGCGATCTCATGAAGGTATCTATCTGTTATATAATGCACAATTCATATATATATATATATATATATATATATATATATATATATATATATATATATATATATATATGTATATATATATATATATATATATATATATATATATATATATATATATATGTATATATATATATATATATATGGCGCGCAACAGCCTCCGACCATCAACGTCAGCCTCACCTTTGAGGCAGATTTGATTGGACCGCCTTTCTCGAGACCAACAACTCTACTTTGCATTCCCTCCTCTACTGCATCCTGTCAAATTTGTTGTTGAAAAAAAAAAAATTTACATCTTGTTACGCCTTTTCTAACTTGTTATGAACCATTGATGTTCGAAGGGAATATCAAAATACTCTTATACGGAGAAGTTTGGTAGTCTGACACAAGGCCATTCGCAAGAAACCGCACCTGGCAACCAGGCTCCTCCTATAATATATATATATATATATATATATATATATATATATATATAATTTTATTTATATTTTTTTCGAGTTAGTTTGAATGTTATTTTGATTGTAGATATGTACTTTCTAATAAAATCATAATACGAATTAAGTAAATTGTAGTTTCATTTGTACTCAATGTAAAATAAAAAATAGAGAAAGCTGAAAATCTTTTATGACCCAACCAGAAATACCGTACGCAAAAATCACTCCGATTGATATTAACTCGATGTAATTTACTAAATTGTTGCAAGTGTGAGGCAGCCAATAGAGATTAAAACTGAAAAAATAGAAGTAACAACTGAAACAGTAATTTTTGTCCCTACTCCGTGTACGCTTGGGTAGGGCAGGCGCACATTAAACCGACTTTGAGTCGAGTTTGTCCTCGTGCGGAAGCTGATAAATACTCTAACGCACTTCAGTTGCAATGCGAAACTTAACTTGCTAACCATTTTGCTCTACGTCGAGGTGTCACCCACTCCCGTCATCCTTGCAAAAGAAAAGAAAGAAAAAAACTCTCCCATTATGTACTTATTGAGCTTAGATTTGGCACAAGGTCAATTGCAGGAGGGAAAAAATCCAGCGAGATTCGAACTCGTTACTCAAGAATAATGATCGACACGATTAACTTATATAAGAAGCTAATAAGTATTATAGCCTGTCAAGACGCCCAACTTTGACACTCAGTAGACGTTTCGCAAATGAAGCAATGTTTTATTTGTAAAAAGATGGCATTAAGCTGATGAAAATGATTACAGTAAGCAAGGCTGGTGCAAAGGTCACGTGCACCCCATGCCGAATCTATGATCTCAATTTTCATATAAGATACATATTTTATTGTAACCTAATTATGTACAATAATGGAGATGAATAATTCAACTAGAAAACTTGAAAACAAAGAAAATGTATCCAAATACAAACTAGAGACATGTCATAATAGATAATTAATTTCATCTTAAATAAATCAACAATGTTTTCCGGGAATTTTTTAACATGAACTTAAGATTTTTCTTGTTAAAAAGTTGAATAATTTGAACACTTTCAACATAATGGATAAAAAGTAGTGAATTTTATATAGGGTTTTTTCAAGACTTAGAATATACAAGATAAATTTACGGATTTGGACGTTTTTACGTCCAAGTCTTTTTAAAACAAAACCAGAATGACGTTAAAATCCGAGAAATCTTTTCATTCTTTTAATAGTCAGTTTTGCTTAATTCGTAGCATATATAAATGTAGGCAGAAAAAAAAGCAAATGTGGATAAGATAGCGAGGGTCACAAAGCACTGCCCGGAACCCCCAATCAGATTCCCCCCACTCCGGTCGTCGATTTCTGGATTAGTGCGCACCGGCCCTTTTTTTGCTTTTAGTTCTTTTTCAGACACACCTACTCGGGCTCTCAGGCTGCAAGTGCGGATTGAACTCACCTACGCGCCTAGTTTATTAATCATTGCTTCATCTCTCTTCGGGAGAAAAATCCTATTACATTAGAGCTTCTTACAAATAAAATATGATTATTTCAAATTTTCTCACTTCTTCTTTGAATGTTTTGAATATATGAACTTCATCCACGGCAGTATTGGGCAGATTGAACGTTCCTGCCAATATCCCCCACACACAGAGAGACATACGTTTTGTTGAAAAAAAATGAAATACGCCGAATTAAAGAAAAAGACTAAATTTGACTATTTGGTCCTTGTGATGCATTAATAAATATAAAGTTAATTCACTTGTAACTAGTTCTGGGCATGACGATAGATTAAGACCGGCATCAAGGTCTCTGATCGGGAGATTGGAGGTTTTGAGGAGCGTGGAACCACTTCTTAATTGCTGTTGTTCCCAGGTCCACCCTGCCCCGGGGTGATAGCACCTATTAAGGTCCCAGCTATGGGCAAATAGTGATGCCCCAAACAAATCACTCTGAATGTATAAAAATACATTTTTATAGTAAAAATACCAGCAATACATTTTTGTTTAAAAAGGACCAACAATAGATATTTATACTAAAATGACCAACAATACATTTTTAAAGCAAAATGACCAGCAATACATTTTATCTGTAGTTGAAGGTATACAACTGTGTTAAAAATATATTTCGTTCAAGCCATAACATTGCATTCAAATTATTTAGATTTTGGCATTAGATAATTCATAGAGGTTGATATGCCGTTAAACAAAACCAACCAAACAACCAACATGAAAGAAAATTTTCATAACCTTAATCCATATAATATCTGACAATTTCTTAAATCAAACTGTATTCCAAAATATAACTTCAACAAAGCTACAACATAAAACACACATATGCCTCTAGCAATCATGTCCACACAAAAGCCGAGCATCATCTACCATGTATTCAGTTATGAAAGCAGAATAACATATCATATTATATTACTACAAAGAACCCAATGAAATTAAATTTAGATATTAAATGACCCATACGGTAATATATTTTTTTTAAATGTTTATTTTTATGATAGGATTCTATTTAAAAAAAACAAAAAAACAAACTATAAAATCAGAAATATTTAACCGTAACATCTGATTTAACCCAATCATTTTTATTTTATATTAAACTATTGCCGGTCTAATATTTGGTATTACAGGGTGCCCCACAAAAAAAAAAAAACAAAAAAAAAAACAAGAAACGTGGTACAGTTTATTTAATTGTTGGAATTTTTGTTACAGTTATTTGAAACAAAAGCAAAAGATAAAAATTTAGTAGCATGGAAACACAAGTATTAGATGTGGTGTTCAAATTAAAAAAGTTAATTTTTTTTATATGATAGTTAATTTTTTTCATCATATTCAGTTATGTGACATGCGCGATACACACTTAGGCGATCATGTTTCTTTCGAGATATGAATGACGAGGCAGATTTTTGCCATTTCTTTCTGCGGTAGACCAGTTGTCATCCAAGACTATAGAACCCGGTCTGTCCTGCTATTTACCCATAGCTAGGGAGAGAAGAAGAGGATTCATACCTTTCCCGAGGGTATTAGCACGTAAGGGAATCTAAAATTTACTGTTTTTATTTTATTTATTTATTTTTTGTTTTTGTGAAGCACATTGTACTAAAAAACTTTGAATTCTTAGCATTAATACTCTCCTAAGTTGATATGGGTTCCTTTGCAACTACAATTTAGTTTAGTTTTCGTGTTTACCTTTACAATACAGATTGCAAACTTTTCTCGGTTTGCTGGGTACATTTTATGGCTTCTTAGTTTTTTTTAAAGCATGCAATTTATCTGTAATCCTTTTTGGAGAATTCGTTCTTAAGACGAGAAATTAATAGTATACAGGATGCGACATGTGTCTAACAACACATTTTTATTTAGCCATAAATGGACGACAAACTCATCTAATGTTACTGGTATGCGTCAAATTCTAACATTTTTATTTCTTTCTCGCAAGTATCGAGAGCATTATCAAGGTAGATTCTACTCTGATACAAGAAATGAAAAGGCACGCTCGTGTGGCACCAACCGCCAACCACAACGACTCTGATCGAAAGTGGCAATGTGAAAGAAATTAACAACAAATGGTTCTTCTGTTCTATAACGGTACCTACGCCAACCGTCCACGGTGATTCACGCCATTTTCATAACGTCGGTGATGATCCTAGGCGCCGTGTGCAACGCGATCCATAGATATACCATTTTTATTCTTCCCTCAGGAAATTCAGGGTCAAAGCAATCGTATCCATCGAGGAGCTAGACAGGTTAACCTTGGATTGAGGGTGTTCCCAGGTGTCATTCGGCAGGACTCTGCTCCCTCCCACATGGTCCATGTGATGCAAAAGTTTCTGGACGATAATTTTCACTTTCATATCAACTCTCCCCCACTCCTATTAATCACCTGGATTACGACATCTGCGGTGGTGTCAAGAGGGAGACCAAACTACGGTCCCACATTACCAAGGATCCGTCGAAGATTATAGAAATCAAGAATGAGAACCCCCTGATCCTGTTCCGGTAATGCAGACGCTTCTAAGTTTGTTCTCCCGGCTGACGGACTTTTAAAATATTATTTCTATCTGTTTTCATAAGTCGAATATCTGTACAATCTTTGCAAAATATATAGATTTTTTATGCTATTGAATATTTTCATTTTCCTTTATATGTTCTTACTTACCTGGTCCTCTATCTATCTCTCTCTCTCTCTCTCTCTCTCTCTCTCTATATATATATATATATATATATATATATATATATATATATATATATATATATATATACCAATCTGCTTTTAAATAATTTGAAATATTTTACATTGCGCCGAATACATTGTAAAACATACCATGCAAAAAATACTTTTTTTTAATGAATTTTCTTTCATTTACTTACATGAAATGTATTAAACACGTAAAGTGGCTTGATTTTTAAAACAGGACCCGTACGTGCTATGTGTAAGAAGTTTGGATTTTTGTATGCACTTGAAAATCTATACAAGGAAGTAAAAAGGAGACTTGGTTTTTTTCATTCTATTTACTATAGACGTACTCTGAATATATCAGTTTGCTTAGAGCTACAATGTACAACTATTTCACCATATTGACTTAAAAGTCTAGTCAGGCGTCTTATTTGTAAACTGAACGACTATGTAAAAAATGCTATGAGTTGCACACGTAAATGTGTAGATATTTGTAAGAACGGATTGTTGAAATTAAGAAAGATTCATAATATCGACTAGTTTCGCAGTTAGATACATGGACATTTATTGAAATTGGCCAATTTAATCTGGGATTAATTGAACACTACATTAATTCATAAAATTAATTAGTGCTTTTTTCTGCAAAATTTTCAGATATTAAATAGAACCAATAATAAACTTTATTATTTTTATATGAGGGTTGCTCCGTAAGTAATATCTCTTAAAAAACGTCAGATGTGGTTGTTATTGATGTGACAGTAGAGAGTCAATAATCTTATTGTTTTTTTCTTCTTTTTTTTTTGAGTGGGGGCTTGCCTTATTACAAATACCATTCTGGGAAAATGCAATCTGTCTTGAAAGCGCATACTAATTGAATTACATGCAGAAATTAGTTGCACCTATTAAAATTCAACGACGCTTGCTGAACGTTTACGGAGATGAAATAGTGGATGTGAGCACAGTTAGGCAGTGAGTAATGCTTTTCAACAAAGTGATGTGTCGCAAGTCATGTTCCGGGCGGTCCTACACAGCTTTTAAGCCACAGTTTCACAAAAATGTAGAACCAAAGGCGCATACTTTGTAGAAAAATTGCTTTATCCGACGGCGTTATTGTGTTCCTTGTGATTGTTATAAATTCAGTGCAAACAAATAGGTGCACCCCCACCACTCCCCGTAGATTTAAAATATTTTTAGATGCGACCAAGTTTGATTAAATCTTATATTTATGGCGCTACGAATGCGTTCTGAATTCATTGTCAATAGCTTGTATGACTAAAATACTAAGATGAATCTGGCGAACACATTGCAAAACATACATAGTGTGTTTTTTTGTTTTTAGCGAAGGAGGAGGATTATTATTTTCTTTATTTCTCGATTTACTGTTTGATACAATCCTTTACCAAGGTTTTTACCCTAGACCTGAGATAATGGATTTTTTTTTCTTAAAATGTTATTGCGCATGTTACATTGAATTCAATTTTCTTCCGATATGAGTGAACACAATGGAACCTCAAAACCTCACTTTAACTCTGATTCGGGCTATAAGACCGATTTGGGCCGAAACTCCGATTAAGGCCGGAATACCAAATCGAACCAAAAAATGAGATATTCAAATCACAAACTCTGAGGAATTTGAAAATCTCACATCACGATACCTCTCACTTTAAATCTGATTCCTTAGCATTTTGAAGAAATAAAACTGATTTCCTCAATTCACAAAGTTTTAGAGATATTTTAAACTGAATTTAAAACATTTTTTTTAAATTCACAAAGTTTTTGTGTTACTTTAAACGCAATATAAATTAATAACTTTTAAAATCACTAATTTTTTTCAGTTATTTTAAAATTTGAATTTTTAACTGTTTCCTCCTTATCTGAATACAAATCCCAATACTGGATGCTCAAGCACCATATGAAGAGCAGATTGTCAATTGCAGGATCATCCTGATTCCAAAAAATTATAAAATGTCTATTTAAAGCAAGTGTGTCTCGAGTTGGAGGTATTTAAGTCACACGGACAGACAGGGAATTTGACGTTTATTTAGATAGAAGTTTGTCAAAATGTTTTGTTTAGATGTTTTTATCATTTGTTTTTTTTTGTTTTTTAGACGAGATGGTTATGTCTATGCGATAGCACTTACGCATTTTGAAGACTTTTATTATTATTTTATTTCCTTTGATTTATGGTGAGTACACATTTCTTTCCTGGTAACGCCCGGGGACCAAAGGTTAGAAATGGCACCATGACATTTTCCACTGACCAATTTAAAAAAGCAAAACAACAACAACAACAATAACAAAGAAAAACACACACACGCACACACGCACACACACATTTTACATAGATAAAGCCCTTCGTAAGGTGTAGGGTGTGAGAACAATTTTTTGTATTTCTTTAATGCATAGGCTTCCAGAAATCCCTTCAATGAGTCTACTGGAATCTTTTCCAACCAATCCGAGGGCTCAAACTACAACAAGGATTGTTGATGTTCCCATGTGACATATTTTTGAGATTTCGATTTCAAGGTCATTTTATTTTAATAGCTTTTTGAAGATCTTCAAAGATACATTGCCGTCTACATGGACTTCCATATCAATAAGGAGGCTCTTTTTTATTTGCGGTCTCTAATCACAATGTCTGGGCGGCTAGTTTTGATTGTTCTGTCTGTGTGTATTGTGTAGTCCCATAAAATTGTAACATGTCCTATCTCAGTAACCGGGTGGTGTTCATACCAATTACTTTCAGTTTCCTTCCCGTAGAAGTTGCAGATTTTCCAGTGCAGATGTTGATCCACTCAGTCATGTCGGGTTTTATACTCAGTGGGTGCCAATACCGTGCAACCTGATTCAAGATGATCAAATGTTTCTGAATATTTATCACAGAATCTGCATTTTGGGCTAACACAATATTTTAGCATGTGTGTTTGATAATTTCTAGTTAACAAGCATTGGTCCTGTGCAGCAAGGGTAGAACCTTCTGTTTCAGCTTTTAACCCTGTACTACGTAGCTACTGACGGGTACGGGGATTGTCTACATCAGCTTGTTGGGTACGGGCAGAGTATTGGCCATGAAGTGGTTTACTTTGCCATTGTTTCTGTATCTGGTCAGTTGCATTTTCTTTTGCTTTCTTTTTTAAGTAATTTTTGCAGCTTCAGTCGGTATATTGTGCTTTACGTGCATTTCTGCACCGATTTGAAACTACATTTTGAACCTGTAGTTTTCCGTTATTACGGAATAACGACGCTTACTACTTTCATGTTCTTTGACACATATCATCATCCAGTCATCTGTAGTTTCAAGGTTTTTTTGAAGTCCAATTGTTTTAGTTTTGTAGGACAGTTCTAGTTAAATTAATCCTCTGCCTCATTAGGATCTGAAGACATACAGATTATCAACGATGTATGTAAGTATATATATATATATATATATATATATATATATATATATATA
>OZ038480.1:78254037-78256537 GCA_964036315.1 Acanthosepion esculentum
CATTTGCTTTCGTCTATTTAAATTTGTGCTTTGTATTCCCCATCATTAGTCAAACTCTCTGTTCAATAGACGTTGACTTCTCTCCGTAAGTTTAAATCTCGTGAACTTCGCCACCCAAATGTACATGATGCACACCCAGCTGCGTGCAATGTGATATTTCAGGAGAGCATAAAGAAATCTTTATCTGTGATAAATCTGGGAAATTTGGTCCAGCCTACTAACGAATAATTGCGAGTTGTATATTTGAATTACAAATATCGAATGAAGAGATGGTGGCTTTTCTTTTTAATTGTGCATATAACTTGCTATTAATCAGATAAGCAAGCAATGAAAGAAAACCAATCTCTTAAAGGTTTATCTAATCAAATCCATGACTATCCAGAGCCGAGTAGATTCCGTTTATAATCCCAAAGTTATGAGTGTGAATCATACTCTGACCTGAACCGAGATTTCTGCTGTTTCGCTTATTTGACAGATTCCCGTATGACTGGTCCCGAGGCGCCATTTTGTTTTATTTAATTCATATACTGCATAACTAAAAGATCGAACTACCCATGTAGTTATACAGCTAAAAGTGACAAAGTTCGACTACTGTTTATCATTTTCCTGCACACACACACACACACACACACACACACACACACACACACACAGACACACACACATACACACACACACACACACACACACGCACACATAAGTGGATACTAGTTTGAGAAGACGCCCCGTTTATTTAAAAAAATTACAGGCTGGCAGACGAAATAAATGCTGCTTAAAATAAACGGAGCGTCTACTCAAATATGGATACCCACTGAAAATAACGTTCTAAGTGGTAAAAATGTGTCAAATTAAAAAATAAGACCTATTAATTCTTTATATGTGTGCGTGTGTGTGTGCTATTTACATTCTTCGGACTGTTGTCCTTATCTTTTTTGCCATATTCATGACGTGTTTGTTGTTGCATAATAAAATTCTTATATTTGCCTTAATAAAGTCCACCAGAAAACGAAATCCGTCGGCTAAGATAAGTTTCCCTTTTGTTTTTATTCATTCCAGGGATAGAATCCCTGACTGATACCAAATCGGTCGGGTTTCGATCCCGACTTGAAGCAATCGGACGTCTAGCTACACTGTAGAGCTGTGATAAAGCGAAACAGTCTGCATGTGGATGACAATATATATATATATATATATATATATATATATATATATATATATATATGTGTGTGTGTGTGTGTGTGTGTGTGTGTGTGTGTGAGTGTGTCTTTTAAATATTTCCAATAAGTACCGCGCATATAAAATATATAAATAATATAAATAAAAAATTGCATATATATTTATATACATGCACATTTTACACACACACATATATATATAAATACATACATACATACATACATATATATATATATATATATATATATATATATATATATATATGAGTGGACATTGAGGTCAACACCCAGCAGTCTGTTTCATACTTAAACGCAATCTTCAGACTATGTATGTTGTGTTTTAGCTCAACAATTTATTTATGATGGTCAATTGTGCATTATGGGTAAGAATGACACTACTTTTATTTATTGGCAGCCATATTTTATTTGAGTTTGAGAAAGGTCATATGAATCGTTCTCTGGACGCCATATATTCATTTGCTTTTCTAATTAAAGTTTTCTTTCTAACGAATCCGTAAATTCGGTTATCGCTAAATATATGGATATTGTATAATTTGCAAAAAGCGCTTGTGAAAATACAACTTTAAAAAAAATTTTTTTTTTTACTTCATTTGACTCTGCGTTTACTATGTCTCCAATATTTTGCTTATTAACTGGCTGTTGAATAACTGAGTCATTTCTGTCTGAACTAATGTTTTTACCACAAAGTTTCAGCCGTTAGGCTCTTCGGTCTCCTTTCTTTTAATGTCGAATTTCGAAATGAACTCTTTATTTAATCTACAAGAGTAGATTATTCTCATTCCGCTGTTCATATCCCGTCTTGATCAGAGACCTGAAGAGAATCAGGGCGCACAACAACCAAAACGTTGTGATAGTAAAAACAAATATATTGTTGAACCAGAATTATTTTCTTTTTTTTTTTCCCCAAGTATTTATTTAATTCCGCATAGGAGCAGCTTTCACTCAAGGTCGGTTTAATATGTGGGCAAAGATTCATCAGTCTTTCATGACTCTTCCCTTCTGGGACACTACAGACATTAGGCACTGATCCTGAACTTCCCCTTTAAGTGCAGCGGTGGAGGCATCTTATACTTCTTGTTATTTCCCTGACGACAGATGAAGGGGATTTTTCTGATTAGGTCGGGGATGTTTATTGTGGGAAATGTTAAGACCTACACATTCTTTACTGAGCGCTAAAACAAAGTGACTGATAACCAAAAAAGCTTCTAAGAGAAATTACACTTTATTTTCTCGGCCTCGGGACAGGACCAAAGATTTTCATGGCAGCAGAAGCTGCTTGATTGCTTGATAAAAATGCTTTGGTC